>JALPQI010009584.1:0-31245 GCA_025490895.1 Thaumatotibia leucotreta
TCAACTTACAAAATTTGACGCCCGTAAGCTGCAAGCTGCGATTAAAGACGGACAACTCAGTAGATTTTACTGAGTTCATTTGACACGCTAAGTAGATACGTTTGCTTGATCTATGGTATATATGACATCTGTGGTACACCTGGATCGCGAACAGTTCACTATTATTGAAGCACGTTGTGTTACATTATATTATTAGCAAAACTTATAAGTTTCAACTGCCTGCATGAATAAAAAAAAGTATAAATATGTAATACTGTTTTCAGAGTACACTCACAAGACAAACCCCGTCAGATCTGCGAAGAGTGCGGCATATTCGTGTACAACCTGAAGGACCATTCAGCCCGGCACCTGCCCAGAGAGCGCCGCGGCGTGCAGTGCACGGCTTGCCCGAAGATGTTCTACTCCGTAGGGGGGCGGAAGAAGCATTACAGGATCGTTCATCTGGGGAAGAAGTACAAATGCGATGTTTGTAATAAAGGTAGATAGTACATTATATTACAGCCCTCCGCCTACGGCGTCGAACTTTTAACACTCTCATTAGTAAAACCGTACCACCCTAGGTGCATACAATATTTTCCATTACACTTCTTCTTCTTCTTTTACCTAGCGTTATCCTGGCCTTTGCCACGGTCCACTTTCCTGCTACATTTCCTCCACTTTGCGCAATCCTGGGCATCTTCTACTGTAAGCCCATTCACACTCATGTCAGCCTTCACGACATCTAGCCATCGCTTCTTTGGTCTGCCGCGGGGTCCGGAAGGGCTAGGTTAAGGCATATGTTTCCTACATAGTCAGGTGACCTACGACAAACGTGACCAAACCACCGAAGACGGCATTCTTGAAGCTTCTCCGCTACGTCACATTTTCCATTACACTTGCGGACAAAAAAACAAGTTTTAAGACAAAATATTATTCAATGACGTACTAACATTTCTATAACTCCCTAGGAATGTTCCCCTTTCTATGACTCTCGTGATTCATGCAAGCAATAGCGCGCTTAGAAAGCAAGTATGACGAAAAACACAAAAGGCACAGTAGAAAAAAAAGTGTCCGTTTATTCTGGCCAAGAGTGGAATTTTGCAATTCTAACGCTAATAATAAGAGTTTAATAGTGGATATCTATTGATGTGCCCGTGAATGGGTTGCAGCAGGTGTACAACACAGCAAATTTCTCCAATACGTGTTGGATCTGTATCCCCGCGCAAGCCTATCAAAAAACCGGGATTTGTAAGCCCATGATTCCCAAAGAGTGTAATGATATCTGCGAAGAGTGCGGCATATTCGTGTACAACCTGAAGGACCATTCAGCCCGGCACCTGCCCAGAGAGCGCCGCGGCGTGCAGTGCACGGCTTGCCCGAAGATGTTCTACTCCGTAGGGGGGCGGAAGAAGCATTACAGGATCGTGCATTTAGGGAAGAAGTACAAATGTGATGTTTGTAACAAAGGTAGTACATTTGGTCGGTAAGCGGAATACAAACTCGAGTCATTAAAAGCCCTCCGCCTACGGCGTCGGACTTTTAACACTCTCATTGGTAAAACCGTAACACCCTAGGTGCATACAATATTTTCCATTACACTTCTTCTTCTACCTAGCGTTATCCTGGCCTTTGCCAGGTTCCACTTTCCTGCTACATTTCCTCCACTTTACGCGATCCTGGGCATCTTCTACTGTAAGCCCATTCACACTCATGTCAGCCTTCACGACACGCTTCTTTGGTCTGCCGCGGGGTCGGAGGCCGTCAAGGGCTAGGTTAAGGCATATGTTTCCTACGTAGTCAGGTGGCCTACGACAAACGTGACCAAACCACCGAAGACGGCATTCTTAAGCTTCTCCGCTACGTCACATTTTCCATTACACTTGCGGACAAAAAAACAAGTTTTAAGACAAAATATTATTAAATGACGTACTAACATTTCTATAACTCCCTAGGAATATTCCCTTTTCTGTGACTCTCGCGATTCATGCAAGCAATAGCGCGCTTAGAAAGAAAGTATGATGAAAAACACAAAAGGCACAGTAGAAAAAAAAAGAGTTAACTCCCTAGGAATATTCACTTTTCCATGACTCTCGCGATTCGTGCAAGCAATAGCGCGCTTAGAAAGTAAGTATGATGAAAAACACAAAAGGCACAGTAGAAAAAAAAGTGTCCGTTTATTCTGGCCAAGAGTGGAATTTTGCAATTCTAACGCTAATGATAAGAGTGTAATGGCGGATATCTATTGACGTGCCCGTGAATGGGTTGCAGCAGGTGTACAACACAGCAAATTGTCTCTAAGTGTTGGATCTGTATCCCCGCGCAAGCCGATCAAAAAACCGGGATTTGTAAGCCCGTGATTCCCAAAGAGTGTAATGGTATCTGGTAAGAGTGCGGCATATTCGTGTACAACCTGAAGGACCATTCAGCCCGGCACCTGCCCAGAGAGCGCCGCGGTGTGCAGTGCACGGCTTGCCCGAAGATGTTCTACTCCGTCGGGGGGCGCAAGAAGCATTACAGGGTCGTGCATTTGGGCAAGAAGTACAAATGCGATGTTTGTAATAAAGGTAGGTAGTACATTATATTACAGCCCTCCGCCTACGGCGTCGGACTTTTAACATTCTCATTAGTAAAACCGTATTTACCACCCTAGGTGCATACAATATTTTCCATTACACTTCTTCTTCTACCTAGCGTTATTCTGGCCTTTGCCGGGGTTCACTTTCCTGCTACATTTCCTCCACTTTGTGCGATCCTGGGCATCTTCTGCTGTAAGCCCATTCACACTCATGTCAGCCTTCACGACATCTAGCCATCGCTTCTTTGGTCTGCCGCGGGGTCGGGGGCCGTCATGGGCTACGTTAAGGCATATGTTTCCTATGTAATCAGGTGGCCTACGACAAACGTGACCAAACCACCGAAGACGGCATTCTTGAAGCTTCTCCGCTACGTCACATTTTCCATTACACTTGCGGACAAAAAAACAAGTTTTAAGACGAAATATTATTAGATGACGTACTAACATTTCTATAACTCCCTAGGAATATTCCCTTTTATATGACTCTCGCGATCCTTGCAAGCAATAGCGCGCTTAGAAAGCAAGTATGATGAAAAACACAAAAGGCACAGTAGAAAAAAAGTGTCCGTTTATTCTGGGCAAAAGTGGAATTTTGCAATTCTAACGCTAATAATAAGAGTGTAATGGCGGATATCTATTGATGTACCCGTGAATGGGTTGCAGCAGGTGTACAACACAGCAAATTGTCTCTACGTGTTGGATCTGTATCCCCGCGCAAGCCTATCAAAAAACCGGGATTTGTAAGCCCGTGATTCTCAAAGAGTGAAATGGTATCTGGTAAGAGTGCGGCATATTCGTGTACAACCTGAAGGATCATTCAGCCCGGCACCTGCCCAGAGAGCGCCGCGGGCTGCAGTGCACGGCTTGCCCGAAGATGTTCTACTCCGTAGGGGGGCGGAAGAAGCATTACAGGATCGTGCATTTAGGGAAGAAGTACAAATGCGATGTTTGTAATAAAGGTAAAAAAGAAAAAGAGTGTTGCTGGTGTATTCCACGAAAAAGTCCACCGATGTCCCGTACGAACACGGTTTTTCTCAAAATTGTGAGTTTATCGAAGTTCTCTTTCGTGACTAGAGGAATCAAAAATTGCTCAAAAATATATATAATAACTAATAACTCGGTAGAAAACTCAAATTATCGAAATATACACGCATTTGTACGGGACAGCCCATGGAATGCTCCTGCTATAGGTAACATTTTAGTTTTAACACTGGGGCAAAAAGGGGCAGGATGGTGCAGTGCACGGCTTGCCCGAAGATGTTCTACTCTGCTGGGGGACGGAAGAAGCATTATAGGATCGTGCATTTGGGAAAGAAGTACAAATGTGATGTTTGTTACAAAGGTAGATAGTACATTTGGTCGGTAAGCGGAATACAAACTCGAGTCATTAAAAGCCCTCCTACGGCGTCGGACTTGTAACACTCATTAGTAAAACCGTACTTACCAATCTAGGTGCATACAATGTTTTAAATTGCACTTGTGGACAAAAAAACAAGTTTTAAGACGAAATATTATTAGATGACGTACTAACGTTTCTATAACTCCCTAGGAATATTCCCTTGTCTATGACTCTCGCGATTCATGCAAGCAATAGCGCGAAGAAGTACAAATGCGATGTTTGTAAAATATATCTAAAAAATTATAAATAAGAAAAAACATGTTAGCACATGTTTTCAGTGATAGTGTCAGCGGCGACATGTTAGACTGTGCGTCCCTATTTCATTATCATGCGCATATACCTAGTTTGTAAAATATAGGAAGTCTATCTTGCGGCGACATACTGTCGCTCCATTCATGTGCCGAACCTACAGGTAATAAATTAAAAACATTGTTACAGAGGTAGTGTCCCTCTCAATACACAAGAGGCGAATGCACTCAACCGAGGAGCTGCCCCACCCCTGCCTGGAATGTGGCCGACGTTTCGTATCCCCCGCCGTGCTCACCACACACATGCTCATACACTCGAGGGACTTCCAACACGAATGCGACGTCTGCCAGAAGAAGTTCATGGCCAAGGCGCATCTGTCGCGGCATACGTGAGTGTCCACATGTGTAGAATGTCCCCATGATTAGAAAGTCCTTATGTCTATCTATAATGTCCCCATGTCTAGAATGGCCCATGATTATAAAAGACCACATGACTAGAATTTTCTCATGAATAGAAACTCTCTATGTCTAGAATGTCCCCACTTCTAGAATGTCCTCATGATTAGAAAGTCCCTATATCTAGAATAGCCCCCATGTATGGAATGTCCCCATGCGCAGAAAGTCCTTATGTTTAGAATGTCAACAAGAGACTATCAACACGAATGCGACGTCTGCCAGAAGAAATTCAACGCTAAACACACACACAGTGCACACCTTTAGCGGCATACATGATTTTCCCCATGTGTAGAATGTCCCCATGATTATAAAAGACCACATGACTAGAATGTTCTCATGAATAGAAACTCTCTATGTCTAGAATGTCCCCACTTCTAGAATGTCCTCATGATTAGGAAGTCCCTATATCTAGAAAAGCCCCATGTATGGAATGTCCCCATGCGCAGAATGTCCTTATGTTTAGAATGTCAACATGACTAGAATGTCCCCATGTCTAGAATGTCCCCATGTTTACAATATGGCCGACGTTTCGTGTCCCCCTCCGTGCTCACCACGCACATGCTCACACACACAAAGGACTATCAACACGAATGCGACGTCTGCCAGAAGAAGTTCATCGCCAAGGCGCACCTATCGCGGCATACGTGAGTGTCCACATGTGTAGAATGTCCCCATAATTAGAAAGTTCTTGTGTCTATCTATAATGTCCCCATGATTATAAAAGACCACATGACTAGAATGTTCTCATGAATAGAAACTCTATGTCTAGAATGTCCCCACGTCTAGAAAGTCCCTATATCTAGAAAAGCCCCATGTATGGAATGTCCCCATGCGCATAATGTCCTTATGTTTAGAATGTCAACATGACTATACTTCGTTTTTTTAGCATTAGAAAGACCTTTGCAGAACGAGATATAAGGTTTTTTTACAGGCACATTCTGCGGATCGAACAGTGAATACGAGTTATTAAATATCACGTATTCATTATCATGCTATATTAATACATACATTACTCAGTGTTGTGAACAGATAAGAAACATAATATTAGTTAATTTATATTCTAAGATGAAAAGATAAGAATTTTAATAAATTGCGTTTGCAATTTTTCATGGAAAGGTTGTACATTGAAAAACCTAAAGAGGCAGAGTTCTCACACAATTTTAAAACGTTACTGTCACCATCTGTTATATTCGATTTGTCGGTTGAGTCGGTTGTGTTTTCTATTGCTGTTAGCTTACTTAAAGATTAATGTTATCGTTTTTGTTCAATTTCGTTATTAATTATTTGTCTATTTAGATATTTTGTTTGTTGGTGCACATTTAAAATTGATGAAGTCGCAGCTGGTTCCGGCTAACGTTTTTTCATCTCTAAAGAAGAAACGGCAAAAGCAAAATCCTCTGACTGCCAGTGAAAAGCGAATGGTGGTATTGGTGGTGAATATTTACAAATTAGTGTTAGTAATGTGCCATAGAAAAGAATATCCCACTAAATCGGACCGTGTGAAAAAGACTGCTGAGATTGCTGGCATATCGTTGGCTACGGTATACAACATTTTAAAAGAAAATAATTTTTTAAATGAAATTAGATAATATAATAGATAACACTGTGGAAAATTTTATTATAAACGTTGGTGGTGCCAAGTCCTCGGACTCTTCCGCTGACAGTGAATAAAACTATGTAGAGTATGTCATCAGAGTTTTATTCTCTAATTTGTTACCAAATTCAAACTACGTTAGACCATCCCAGATTAAAGCCGCCCATAATGGCGACAAATACTAAACGACGTTGCCGATGGGTAAGCATATGGCAGTCTTTATGACACCGTGTCCGCTTTTATACCGATAGTTTTAATCCTTAAATGCATGAATTTTAAAAGTACTGGGAGTACATTATGTAAGCTAGATTAAATATGCAAATATTGTTAAATTTTAGACTGTAAACTTCATTAAATTCAGTAAATGTAAAATCGGTACGATATGAGATACAAATTTATAAAAAAATACTTAGTTAAAAACCGCCAAACACTAAACGAAAACCTTCAATATTTAGCTTTTTTTCTAAATTGCCCCATCTTGCTTATAAAACACTTATAATTTTTTTTAATACAGTTTTGCCAACAAATTAATAATAAATGTGAAAACTATGCGTTCAGCTAACGGTAAATATCAAATGATATGTATGTACATAAGTTCCGAGAAATTCAGTGGCCGAAATCGAAGAAGGAAGGTTTACGACCACTGCTTCTTTGTTCACCCGTTTGACAGATAATTCTAATCTTAAATAAAACGAAGTATAGAATGTCGCCATGTCTAGAATGTCCCCATGTTTAAAATATGGCTGACGTTTCGTGTCCCCCTCCGTGCTCACCACACACATGCTCACACACACAAGAGACTATCAACACGAATGCGATGTCTGCCAAAAGAAGTTCATCGCCAAGGCGCTATCGCGGCATACGTGAGTGTCCACATGTGTAGAGTGTCCCCATGATTAGAAAGTCCTTATGTCTATCTATAATGTCCCCATGTCTAGAATGGCCCCATGATTAATATGATTATAAAAGACCACATGACTAGAATGTTCTCATGAATAGAAGCTCTCTATGACTAGAATGTCCCCACTTCTAGAATGTCCTCATGATTAGAAAGTCCCTATATCTAGAATAGCCCCATGTATGGAATGTCCCCATGCGCAGAATGTCCTTATGTTTAGAATGTCAACATGACTAGAATGTCCCCATGTCTAGAATGGCCCTATGTTTACAATATGGCCGACGTTTCGGGTCCCCCTCCGTGCTCACCACACACATACTCACGCACACAAGAGACTATCAACACGAATGCGACGTCTGCCAGAAGAAATTCAGCACTAAACACACACACAAAGCACACCTTTCGCGTCATACGTGAGTTTCCCCATGTGTAGAATGTCCCGAAGAGACGATTAGAAAGTCCCCATGACTAGAACGTCCCCATGATTATGAAAGACCCCATGTCTTGATTGTCCCCGTGTCTAGAATGTACACATGGTTAGAAAGTCCCTATGCCTAGAATATCCTAATGTCTAGAATTGCTCCATGATTATAAAATACCCCATGTCTAGAATGTACTCATGATTAGAAAGTCCCTATGCCTAGAATGTCCTCATGTCTAGAATTGCTCCATGATTATAAAATACCCCATGTCTAGAATGTTCTCATGATTAGAAAGTCTGTGGGTCACAACGGAAGAACAGCGCTGGCTTTGCCAGCTACATGCTGAGTTTCGACCCTCTTGTGGCAAGCTGTCGTTCTGTGCTTATTTATTTGTTATTTATATCTTTGTTTACTGTGCTTGTCATAAATAAATTTTATTTCATTTCCTATATTTAGAATGTCCCCATGTGCAGAAAGTCCCTATTTCTTGACATAGTTCTGTCTAGACTTTCCCCAAAATAGAATAGACATATGGAATGTCCCCATGTTTAGAATGTCGCCATGACTAGAGTGTTCCTATGTCTAGAATATCCCCATGACTAAAATGTGACGTCTGCCAAAAGACGTTCAGCGCCAAGGGGCATCTGTCGTGGCATATGTAAGTGTCCCCATGGTTAGAATGTCCCCTCGATTAGAAAGACCCCATGTCTAGAATACCCCCATGACTAGAAAGCTCCAATTTTGTTCCTTTGATATTGTTGTATAGTCACGGTGACTGTATATTGTTTGATAATGATAATTTCATTACTTTTGTTTCAGACGGCAGGTTCACGAAAAAGAAAAAAGTTTTCAGTGTGAACTCTGTCCCAAAGCTTTCTTCAGCAAAGATAAACTAGGAGAACATGCAAGGTAAGCAATTAAACCGTAATAGGATTTTCAAAGGGGATTTCCAATAATACTAGCTTAGTAGCGACAGTAGCCACCCATCACAAAAAAATGTCTCTTTAACGTATACCAATCGTCAATAGACACAAAAAAAAGTAAACAAATATGACTGACTTTCCATGGCATTCGACGTCTTCGATACATATCGTGAAACATGTTCGCAAACATACAGGGTGGAACGGAACGACGATCTTTCCCGCTACCGACCGAGTCTACCAACCATTACGGTGAACTTTCAGTATGGGACCAACATGGAAAACGTACATCGAAAATTAAGTTTTCCATTCTATTGAGCTCTAACTAATCAGTCACTTTGTATGAGGGATTAATTTTTTTTTAAGATATTTCGATGTTGGTACTATACTGAAAATTCATCGTAATGGTTGGTAGACTCGGTCGGTAGTGGGAAATATCGTCGTTTCGTTCCACCCTGTATTTTTACATTAATACTAATCGACGTACCTGAACGTGGATCGCAACCCCGCGCAAGCTCTTCCCCAAAGCCCGTACAAAAGTATTAGCCTCAGAACACCAAAAATATCAATAATTTTAACTAAAATTGTGTGTGAAAGGTTTAAGGATTTAAGTTGTTAATAAAACCAAGATTGTGTTCTAAAAGTGCGTGATTATGGAATAATGCAAATTTTTAAGTTTGATTACTAGACCCCGGATTGTTGTCGCGGTGACGTCACAATAGGGTGATTTGGGGAGTAAATGGAACGGTAGAACAAAATGATACATAAATTATAAGATAAGATAATATAAGAAATGACATATTGTGCAAATGAATACGAGATTGTACTTATTATTTTATGGTATAAATAAAGCAAACAGTTTATATTTAAGGTCAAACTTTACACAGGTTTATATAGTTTGCATACATTGATAAAATTAAGTCAAATATTTATGTATGTTCCATTTACTGAACAGTGGAACGAAATTACGAGTATTATTCGACCGGTCAGTTTTTTGTCGAAAACTAGTAAACTTAATATAAAAAAAATAATTCACTGGAATTTATTTATTGTGAATTTATTCGTATTTATTCGTTACGTACCTATAGTAAATAAAATTATGTTTTCTTTGGTGAAACTAATATAAATTTTTATCTTATCTTATTATTTATGTATCATTTTGTTCTACCATTCCATTTACTCCCCAAATCACCCTATTGTGACGTCACAATCCGGGGTCTAATGATTACATTTTTTGCTTTCTACTGACGAATGATTCTGAGCCTTGAGGTTGACTTGAGTTAGCCTTTTGTTAATTTAGGATTTCTTGTGTCCAATAAAGATTAAATAAATAAATGGTATAGTGTGTTGACTGCTGACAGATCGCACACCAAAGAGCGTCCGTTCGTATGCAGCGAGTGTGGAGACTCATTCACGACGAAGCAGGCGCTTAAACGTCACCTGTTAACACATAGCGACGTCAAAAAGCACCATTGCCAGCTCTGCAGCATGAGGTTCAAGACGCCAGGGTAAGTGTTTGGGTGAATATCTGAGCGTTTCAACCACAGATGTCATATATACCATAGATCAAGCAAACGTATCTACTTAGCGTGTCAAATGAACTCAGTAAAATCTACTGAGTTGTCCGTCTTTAATCGCAGCTTGCAGCTTTCGGGCGTCGATTTTTGTAACTTGAAGTGAACAAAAACATTAATAATGCCTCCTTAAGTAATATTAATTGCAACAACACAAAAAAATATGAATACTCAAGGGCCTGAGACATATTTAAATCATAGGCAAGTAACAACTTCAGTACAAAATCTGACACGCCATACAAATGAATGAACTTGTTTCTTCTATCCAAATCTAATTCTGTGGTTTCAGCCGCCTAATTTTGGTGACATTATTTTTACCGAAGTTTCTAAATGTCTAAATGTTACACTTCGTTATTTGTATAAGGTACCTTCAAATGACAAAGTAGCACATTGTAACGAATAGAAACTTCGGCAAAAATGATGCCACCAAAATTAGGCGGTTGAAACGCTCAGATATTCACCCGTTTACTGCTTAGCCAAATTGTCAAACATAAGTCTAAGGCCTGAGTAGACGCTGCTCCGTCCATGTTAAACAAATGCAAACGTGTGCTTGTGGCCTGTGTGCACGCTGTCTACAAACGTATGCTTGTGGCCTGTGTGCACGCTGTCTACAAACGTATGTGTGCACACAGGCCGCAAACATACGTTTGCGAGACAGCTATCTACAAACGTATGCTTGTGGCCTGTGTGAACGCTGTCTACAAACGTATGCTTGTGGCCTGTGTGCACGCTGTCTACAAACGTATGATTGTGGCTTGTGTGCACGCTGTCTACAAACGTATACTTGTGGCCTGTGTGCACGCTGTCTACAAACGTGTGCTTGTGGCATGTGTGCACGCTGTCTACAAACGTATGCTTGTGGCCTGTACGCACGCTGTCTACAAACGTATGGTTGTGGCCTGTATCCACGCTGTCTACAAACGTATGCTTGTGGCCTGTGTGCACGCTGTCTACAAACGTATGCTTGTGGCCTGTGTGCACGCTGTCTACAAACGTATGCTTGTGGCCTGTGTGCACGCTGTCTACAAACGTATGCTTGTGGCCTGTGTGCACGCTGTCTACAAACGTATGCTTGTGGCCTGTGTACACACTGTCTACAAACGTATGCTTGTGGCCTGTGTGCACGCTGTCTACAAACGTATGCTTGTGGCCTGTGTGCACGCTGTCTACAAACGTATGCTTGTGTCCTGTGTACACGCTGTCTACAAACGTATGCTTGTGGCCTGTGTGCACGCTGTCTACAAACGTATGCTTGTGGCCTGTGTGCACGCTGTCTACAAACGTATGCTTGTGGCCTGTGTACACACTGTCTACAAACGTATGCTTGTGGCCTGTGTGCACGCTGTCTACAAACGTATGCTTGTGGCCTGTGTTCACGCTGTCTACAAACGTATGCTTGTGTCCTGTGTACACGCTGTCTACAAACGTATGCTTGTGGCCTGTGTGCACGCTGTCTACAAACGTATGCTTGTGGCCTGTGTGCACGCTGTCTACAAACGTATGCTTGTGGCCTGTGTACACACTGTCTACAAACGTATGCTTGTGGCCTGTGTGCACGCTGTCTACAAACGTATGCTTGTGGCCTGTGTTCACGCTGTCTACAAACGTATGCTTGTGTCCTGTGTACACGCTGTCTACAAACGTATGCTTGTGGCCTGTGCGCACGCTGTCTAAGAAGCAGCCTTATTTTTCAGAAAAGGTACGACTTACGTGATAGAAAGAGAGCGCACTTCTACGTGACATTTAGCGTTGCGCGGTGGGAATAGGCTACTTGACCCATTTTTAAAGTCTGTCATATATTATTAATCAATATCAGATTAACGGAAAAAAAATATAAATATATTTTTTCACGATCTAGAAAACAGCAAAATTATAACTTAAAATTTAAACTTTCGTTACCGCGCGAAAACGATACTAGCCATGTTAATGCTTAGATTATATGTGGTGTGACGTCACTCAAACCGAAAACAAACATTTGACATGTCATTTATGTTATGTCAATGTCACAGCAAAGCTACATGCCTACATGTCCATGGCGAACTTCACTCGTATAAGATTCGACATGAAGTTAGTTTAAGATCCTATGACGTCATGTCATGGCCGACACCGTTTTCAGAGTACGAAATTAAAAAAAAATAAAACAAATTTTTCAATAAAAAATATGTACCCATCTAACACTTTTAATGTGGATTAATCGAAAAATATTGATATTTTCAATAAATACTACAGAAAATAATATTTTTTTGCACTAAATTTGATATGAGTCAAGTAGGCTATATTTGAACTTAACAGTATCGTAGCAAGAGTCGTTATTTCTTTAAACGTTTTTTGGAGATGGTGTTCTGTACTTGTACTAATATTCTGTGATAAAACTTCATAGAGGCGTTAGTTTTGACAGTCCGAAAAAAAATTGGCATCTTGGCTAGGCTTGCTGATGTATTGTAATATTACAGAAACCTGAAGACCCACATGATCAGCCACACTAAGGAGAAGCGCTACCCGTGCGCGTACTGCGGCGTGCGCTTCGGCCGCTCCGACCACCGCAACCGCCACGAGTACACTGCGCACAAGAAACACGGACAGACCGACACGCTGGAAACGAAAGCAGAGATCTATAACGAATAATTTAATACGCTCGCTGTTGTTCAAAATATGGGCCACTGCTAGGTGGGCAATTCTCAAAAAGTTTATTTCGGATCACGTCTTGGTAGGCTGGTCAGTGAATGATGCTAAGCAAGATACACCACATTTCCCAAAAAGTCCCAGAGTTTGTATGGAAGTTTCCTTTTTTGTTACCCGATTCCTTTACATTTTTGATAACAAAATATTTCATTCAAACTATTTGGTGATTTTTTTAAATGTGGTGGATCTTGGTCAGCCTCATTGACTACCAGCCAGTATCGAAGACGTGATCGGACTTCGTTGATCTGTGACAGATTGCCCTATGAAATTGTTTTTAACTTCAAATCTCTGAAATTCTGTTATTATTATGTCGCCCAAAGCTTTAATTATAGTGAAGACGCATATCTCAAGGCCAATTACCACTTGCGGCGCCAAACCGAGAACGCGAGTGTGGAGTTCACGCGAGAGCACTGCGGAATACATTCCACACTCTCGCACCGCGATTCACTCACGAGTGGGGAGTGGCCTTAAAAACCGGGGGACGGTACGCGTTTTATTTACAATGTTAATTTAGACACAAATTTTATAAATTATTAATTATTATACGGACTGGTGAAATAATTGTTTGTTTACTTTTGATACCTTCCCTAGTATCCTTCCTTGCCGCTATCCGCAACCAACGAACCAATTGTGTACAGGCCCTCCACAGTCATGTGAGAAACCGCGAATGCGAATTAGCATCGATTACGCAGAAACCTATGCATGTATGTACCTATAGGTATCTTTAGAGTATTATATTCTTTGATATAGGTCCAATCCAACTTATCAGCAATAACAGGAATAAGTTATGCCGAGCCAAAAGTTCTGGGCATGAATCTTGACGAGCGGAGACTGTAGAGTCCTATCCAAATTTACGTTTTTGGATTGATGGAAATCATAGATTGGGTTGGCCCAATTTGGTACCAATACGTTTATTTAATATTTTTATCGCCACCAAATTGCCACTTCCAAGATGTACAAATACGGACAACACCAACATTTTTGTGCTGAATCAAAACGCAAATGCTGTCAAACATCTGTCATCTGTCACAAAGACGTTTACCAGGTATACCACCGTATCGTCAAGTATCGATACAACAGTATCATTGTTGTATTTATGTTTTCGTGATTCAATAACATTGATTATTTTCAAGTATTTTACTGTATATTTAATTGAATGACTTTTGATAATAACTCTAATGAGTCCATAATAATGGAAATGTGCAGAACTTGCCTCAAAACTCCAGCGGAGAAACATATTTCAGAGTTGGAAAAGGACTTAAATGAAGATAACAAAAACTGCATTGATATCATCGTGTTTTGCTTAGATATTAAGGTAAAAAATGATGTTTTTTACGATCACCCGAGTCATTTTTCTGGTGTTAATAAGCCCTTTCCTTAATGGGCCACTTACAAACACGGGCTACATGCATGTTTGCATAGTTTTGCATACCACCAGCGTGACTCGGGAGACAGTAACCATGATAGTAACGTTGATTCATTATAATTATTTTATAATATCATCCAATTACAGGTTAGAGAAGACTCCAAAATAACCACTTACCTATGTGACAACTGCTTTAGAAAAGTTATATCTTTTTACAAATTCAAGGTGCTATGTTTGAAAAATGACGCTTATTTGAGAACTCTGAACCCACTGGAGCAGTGTGCAGAATTTTCTATATATGTGGATGAAAGAGGTATAAAACATGAAAACTATTTGGAGACTGATGGCTTTGGACCTAGTGTTATTGAAGATTGCAAACCAGAGATCAAAATAGAACAGCCATGTACAAATATTAAGAAAGAAATACAAAATATGGAAATATGTAGTGATAATGATATACCACATGTAGAGTCAGATGAAGAAACATTGGATAAAGTGCAAAAAGAAAAATATGGAACAATAATTAAACCTATAGCTCCAAGGACCAAAAATGGTAAGAACTTAGAATTGCTATCTAGCTAGATTTGTCATCAGCCTGTTTGAGTCTACTGTTGGACTTAACCCTTTACCGCATATCGTGACAAATTTGGGACACTCAATATTTTCAAATACCACTCTGTTTTAAAACATCATCTGTGTACTACTTTACATTTCAATACTAGCTAGATATGTAAGTCACCCTTTAGGGTAGTCTTTAAACAATTAATCTTGCGCGATGTTACGAGAAGTCAGGGCAACGCAGCTGTTTTTAGTACCCACTTTTATGAAAGTTAAATCAAAATTTTGGTGCAGTTACAATTGTTATTGTATAGTGACGTGAATCTCCGACATTTTAACGGCAGCCGACGTAAGTAATTAAATCACAATTACATAACAATAATTTATTTAATTAATCTTTTGACATAGTTAATCATTCATTTATTACAGGCAAAATGAACACCCACTGTCACATTATAACTCATATACCAGAAAGCAGCGAGGACGAAAATATTTCTGATGAGGATTATATTCCTCCTCAATCAATTCAACTCATGACTAAAGTTGACAGCGATTCTACTGATGACTGTGAAGACTTCAATGAGTATGAAGGGCAGTTGGAGCAAGATGATGGTTTAGAAGAGTACAAAGCCCAACAATCTTCAATATCCAATAAAAATAAAAAAGCAGGCAAAAAATTAAAGAAAGATAAGTTACAATGGTCTGAGCAAGGTGTTGAATATGAGGCTGCTAATATTATTTTAGGGAGTGAAACTCTTACTGAAGAAATTATGCAACTAAGCATGCCTACAGAGTTCTTTAAATTTTTCTTTCCATCTGAGGCTCTGAATTTGATAGAAGAAGAAAGTAACATATATGCTGAAGTAATAACAAAAAACAACTTCACGAACGTAACAAGTGGGGATATACGTAAATTTATTGGCATACTTATTTACATGTCTGTTGTGCACTTACCTACTACTCGTCATTATTGGAAAGAGGGGACTTACATCGAAAAGGTGGCTTCTACTATGACATGTAATAAGTTTGAAGAGATAAAAAGGTTTCTTCATTTCTTCAATAAATCTGAAGAATTGAAGTCTGATGATCCTAATTTTGACAGACTTCAAAAAATTCGTCCACTTATAAACATACTACATGATAGATTACAGCAACTTCCAAAAGAAGAGTATCTGTCCATAGATGAACTGATGACAAAGGACCATACTTCAGGCATCAGGCAATATAATGGTAAAAATTCCCAAAAATGGGGCTATTTAAACTACAAATTACAAGAGATGTTGGGATTTTACAGAATAAAAGTAAGGAGTAGAAAGTGGTACCACAGACTGTTTTTCCACTTAGTAGACGTAAGTTGTGTCAATAGCTGGTTATTGTGGAGGCGGAGTATGTCACAGAGAGGAGAAAATAAATACATACCTTTACTGGACTTTAAGCTGAATTTGGCAGAAGTTTTGATGGCCGAAGATACTAGTGTATTTACACGTATAAGTCGAGAATGTCCATTAAACGAAGCAGGTCAGAATCTTAAAAAAGGTAAAAAACGTCGTTTAAAATTACCTCCAGTCGAAGTAGCTGAAGATGGCTTTAATCATTGGCCTGAATGGATGTCAGATCGACAAAGATGCAAGTTGCCGGGCTGCGTACCAAATTCCCTAGTAAGATGCCAAAAGTGCAAATGCTTCTTATGCCTTAACAAAGATCGTAATTGCTTCAAGCAATTTCATTTCAACGAGAAATGATCGTAATAATAAATTGTACACAAATTTATTTGACTAGAAGTGTATTCAAATTTATTTATGTATAGAGCTAATAAAAGTTGTTCTGCATTAGGTAATTTCTGTATCCTCAATATTATACATGTACCTACGTATTATATTATTGTAGGCTTACAGTATGTCACCATGGATTATAAGCATCTATTTCACAGTTAGCAATTGTTTTTCTAAAATAAAGAGTTAAAAAAATAAATATTTTTTTTCCTGACGTTTATATCCAATGACGTTTAAATAGGTAGACACCCTGTGCGGAACAAGAATATCAAAAAACATGGCACAATATGACATGAGCTGATTTTGTCCGGTTGATGATAATATCGCTTACTGCTTATTTACTTTAGGATACAAAATTCATAGAAACTTGTGCTTAATTCCGTAAACATTAAGTGTCAAATCTGCACGTTGAAGTCTTATTTAAGTAAAAACTTTTCAAACCTATGACTCTTATTTTAATTATGGTTAGACGTTTTCTGACAGCTCCTGACGGTTGACATCTAAAATGAACAGAGAATGATGGGAGTAGTAGCTTTTTTGGTAATTTAAATAATTGTGACAAACAACTTATGTGAATCAGGAAGTAGAAAATATCAAAATAAATACATTTATTTACAGCATAATATTTGTCATTATTAGCTTCTAAGTAGTTTTATTTATTTATTTTACATTGGTACAATTACATTGTACTATAGCTATTACATTGTAATTACATTGTAATAGCTATAGTGAAAGCAGATCAATTAGAACCCGAGGACATGGATAATAATATTTTTCTACTGCTATACTGTTTTTTGAGATTGACACAGATAATAACCTCTATAATAATTGGTCTGAAGACCAAGATCTATGTAACAAAAACGCGTAATTTTTTTAATTAAATAAATGCTGGCTATACGACCGTTTTAGAGAAAATTATGTGAAACTTAGCTAGACGAATTAACTTACGTTAAAGACAGGTTTAGCAGTAGCTACAATTCGATGCACTCCTTCGCTGGTGGTATATATTTCAGATACCGAAAAATGAGCGGAGCATACGACACTCGCGTGACTAGGCTTATAGAGTGCGTCAAGTCGATCTGGGTGTGGGAATTTTAAATTAAAATATATAAATAAATAGGTACCTGATACTATAAATTCGCTGCTTATACGATTTTAGTAATCAATACAAATTAAAATTATTTGCCGTAGCTGCATTTTTTTAATCGTCAGACGTCACCATACATTTCTTTTGTAATTTAAAAATGATTATTTAGGTACCATAAAATAAAAATATTATTGACCTAATACTGACTCCTCACATTTTTGTTCCATGACATGTCATTTTATACTAACAAATTAAATTAACTAAAACCATGAAAATAAGAGGAATACTCGTAAATTCTTTTATATTCTGCATAAAATTTACCGGAAAAAGTATATGCCATCTTTTTTCCTGACTTTCGCATTGTTTTTTTTGCAGTTCTTCACGGCACATTTTGTCATATTGTTGACAGTCACTACTCGCGGCCCAAAGACGACTAAGCAGGCAACAAGCCGCACTGTCATACTTTGCAGCTTAATTTTTGTGCCACTTTTTCCGGCGGACTGTGTATCCCGTTATTATTGTATATCTATGTTTATATCTCATTAATAATTGTATCTTTTTTCAAAAACTTATAAAATGCGGTAAAGGGTTAAGCCTCTCCTATTATAGTTGCCGATTTCTAACAATGAACTTCATCCTTATTATATGTAATCCTTATTAATACGAGGGTAAGACTCACTATTTTATCGATAGTCTTAACGTGCGTAGTACGTGCGTTCGTAGTTCTTAGCCATATTTATGCTCATTTCTAACTAAACTGTCCAAAAATAATTCTTAAAAATCTACAACTATACCATAGGCCCATAATCGCCACGCTGGCCAAGCGGGTTGGCGATTACAGTAGTGTGTCCACTACGATGAAGCTACATCTGCGAAGAAATTCAAGGGAGTATGTGAATTTCCCAACGAGTACGCAAAATAGGCACATTCGAGCTGCGGAAAATGGCCGATATTAGTATATTGTGTATCAAGGGAGGTAAGTCCGGAATTACTAACGAGAGTGTTAGATTAGAAGACTTTATGACTCGAGTTAATACTCTGAGCTCCGCTTACCGACCGTGATGCATACAATGTTTTTCATCACACTTGCCGACAAAATAGTAAGTTTTAAGACAATATTATTAAATGACGTACTAACATTTCTATTACTCCCTAGGGAATTTCACTTTTCTATTACTCCCGCTACGCACGCAAGCAATGGCGCGCTTAGATAGCAAGTGTGATGAAAACAATATTGTTCATCAGTAGTAAAAAAAAGTAAACAAACTTGCATGTTGTTGTTTTTCTGGCCATTTTTTTCCGCAACTCGACATCATACGTGCCTATTTTGCGTAGTCCCAATGCTGGCCCGGTACTTGTTGGGGACTTCACATACACCCTTGAATTTCTTCGCAGGTGTATGCAGGTTTCCTCACGATGTTTTCCTTCACCGTAAAGCACTTGTGAATATCAAATGATACTTCGTACATAAGTACTCAGCTTCAGGTGCATGCATAGTATTGCTTTCCCTTAGAGTATGGTCAAAGGCACCTAGCCTTGTAAGAGATTGCATATATCCGAGATTTCGTAGATAAGTTTTTGATAAACTCATTGGTACGAGCCGGGGATCGAACTCACGACCGCTGCGTAGCAGCCGTGCGTTTTTACCGGCCTAGCCGTTTTTTTTACATTATTTCATAATCATAATCACTCACTTTTAGAACACAATCTTGGTTTTATCACTAACTAGCGACCCGCCCCGGCTTCGCACGGGTACTATATCTACATAAACACCTTCCTCTTGAATTACTCTACGTACCTATTAAAAAAACATAGGGACAGAAAAAGTGACTTCATTTTATACTATGTAGTGATTTAAAACTTGAGTTCATATAATTTTTTAGCTAAAATTATTGATATTTATTAACGTAAAAATATATCTGCTGATCGTGTTTCAAGATATGTGTCAAAGACGTCAAATCAAATCCTATGGAAAGTCAGCCATATTTGTTTACACTTTTATTGTTTTCTACTGACGTATAGTATAGGTACTTTCTATAATTTAAACTATGAATATATTCGTTACATTCTTCACAATGTCTATTAGTAGCAATTTTATTGTATTTTATTATGTACAGTCAAAGGCAAAATAAGTTGTACCTATATAAAAAATGCTCAAAAACATGTCCCATCATCATCAGCCTATGATAGTCCACTGCAGGACTTGGGCCTCTCCTATCAACTATGCGTAGAGACGCATTAGGAGGTAAATGCCCATAATCGCCACGCTGGGCAAGCTGATTGGCGATTTCCCAACAAATGATGTCGAAAACATGTCCCAGTGCACTTTAATTCTGTTTAATAAGGACGTCGTAACACTTTAAAAAGGTTTCTCTCGGTACATATTTTTGCACTTGACTATAGGACCAAAAAAAGACCGTCGAAAGAAAGAAAAACCGACAAAAGAAACAACACAAGTGCACGTATGTGAGGAGTGCGGAAAATCCGTCAAGAACTTGAAAGAGCATTTGCAGCAGCACCGGCCGGCGAGCGAGCGACGGAAGCTGCAGTGTAGAGCCTGTCCGAAGCTGTTCCTGAACTACGGAGACAGGCTGAGGCATTATAAGTGTGTCCATTTGGGGTTGAGGAAGAAATGTCCTATTTGTAATAAAGGTAAGTTTCATTTACATTTTACATATTCTACAAATATACTCGCGGTCAGTGACTCTATTTCTTGATTCTGGCTTGCTACCGCGAACACTGAAGTTCGCAAATTTCGGGTATTTTCTGTGTCACTAATGACTAGGGCTGTCAACCTTTCCGCTATATGCGGGATGTCCCGTTTCTGGGGCCCTAAAGTATGCGTCCCGCAAAGCGTTCGCGCGGGACGCCAATTGTCCCGCTTTTCAGGGAGTACTAAAATAGTAATATGAATACGTAAATGAAAGCAATTTAAAATTTCGTCTTGTTAATTTGAATGTACCGCGATATCCGTACCAATAGTCCGCAAGCACCGTACACTGAACGTGTATACTGCCAAAATATGAATGATTGCGATGGGTGCAATAGGTGCATCTAAATTGAACCGATCTGAAATTAAGCATTGTTTTTTAATGTTAATGTCGTTCCCATCCCGCATTTTATAGCCAAGTCCCGCAATTTATTCGTGAATGTCCCGCATGTCTGTGATTTTTGATTGGCAGCCCTACTAATGACGCCAATCCTCGAAATATACGCGCTAAATTGCTAATCTATTTAATAATTCTTTATACGGATATCTAGGATCCAATTTCTTTGTATGTACTACTACTACATTTACTTACATGTCTATTGTTAGTTTACATAACGGCTGTAATATCAATTTACAATATAAATCAATAAATATATTTGGATTTGGACATCTTTGCACAAATCGACCCAGTCCCACGGTAAGCTCAAATAGCTCAATTAAGGTTTCTGATGTGGGTACCAGGCGACGATATATATAATAGACAGATACGTATAGATACTTAGATACATACACAGCCACGACCATGGAACAAATATTTGTGATAAATGAATACACAAATAATGCCCACGCCGGGATTCGCGATTGATTCCCTAGTAATTTACTTAAAGAAAAAACAATGTTGCGTAACGTGTTGTAAGGAAGACCCTCTCCCGCCCTTGTAACGCATCGTAACGTTTCACGAGGCCCCCAAACCCCCAAAATTGCGTTACGTAATATTTAAACGCTCCCTTACCCACCCAACACACTATGGGAAATATTCCCAAATGAAAACTTTCCCCATAACATTGGGAAATTACCGGGAACGAGCCATCGCTATGATATTAAAGGTATAACTATTTTCCAGAGGTGACCCGCCTAGCAACACATATGGCCCGACACAACCGAACGACCCTCCGCTTCGCGTGCGTCAAGTGCGACCGCCGCTACGTGTCTCAGGCTGCGCTGGACTTCCACACGCTCACGCATACTAACAACTATACGTACGAGTGTGACGTGTGCCACAAGAAGTTTAGGAGCCAAGGTGTTGTCAACAAACATAAGTGAGTTGCTCAGCTATGCTATTCTCTTATTCACACATTCGACGCTGCGTTCATCAACGAGCTCGACGACGAGACAGCCTTCACTTCGACGTAGAGCGCAGCGCTGCGAAAAACGGTATTCACTAACGTAGAACAGCTCGTCGTCGAACTGTAGGCGGTAACTCTCGACGCAGTGTAGTTCCAGCTCACGCCGCATTCGTCGCCGAGCGCTAGTGTCGTTTAAAGTGCATTAGTGAATACCAGCACGGTAAGCACATCATGGGCGCGGGACGACAAAAACTGCGACATAGAGTTTTCTCGAGCTATGTCACGAATTGGTAGCACAACCTGCGCGCGAGATAACGCTGACTCGCGATGATCTATCAAAGCGACATAATTATTTCGCTTGAAAGTCCCACGCGAGATATCCTCAAAATTCGTAGCACAAGTGTACCTTGAGCGATAAAATACATTGCGTTTTAATGTCAAAATGCGACAAATTGTCTTCGAGGTGTGAAGGTGGCGAGAAAGTCGAGAAACACATAAAGTTCGTTACGGATTGCAAATTTAGGCTTTCAGTCGATTTATTATTGTAGCTATGAGCTATATATTGGTAGTTATGATGTTATGAATAATCAGTTTTAGTACATGCGTTCTAAGGCATTATTTAATGTTTTAATATTAACAAACTTCGTTTCATTACTGACCCTACAGTCGATACCGTAAGGTCTGAAGACCCATGGAGGTTCAATAGAGAATCAAATATAGCAGGCGCACGACGAAATGTTAGTAATATTTTCAAAAGTAGTGGTTGTAAAGAAGCAGTATTAACGTACCTACCAATGCTAATAGCTATTGAATAGAAGTATCTAAGGGCAAGATGCATAATAGTATTAATTGTGATAGCGATGTTCTGTGTAATATACCGTACAATTACGCAGCTATATTTTAAAAGTACAATATAGTTAAGAATAGCGGCATTTGTACACATAATCTATATAGGAAAAGGTAGTTCAGCCTCTATTAGTTCATGGCTGCATGGGCAATGTCCTTTCCTTAGCCTATGCGCATGGACGCATTAGGAGGTTAATATATACCCATAATCGGGAATAGTGTGTGTGGACACACTACTCACACTACTTACTACCCATTGATAAATAAATAGTCATTTCATTTTTTTTCATTTTTATTTAAGGAACAATATAGGTACATTGTATGTGAATTTATAATAACGAATAATTTACAAATTAACTTAATAATAATACAGTCAATTACACTTCAATCCTTTAACCGACTCTTACGACACCAACGGGAAGAGTTGGGGTGGTGACAAATGTAATCTTACTACCGTCTCCACACGGCTAATAACCAGTATTTTAAACAAATAAAAAAATATATAATAAATAATCCAGTATGTATTTATTACAAAAAATTTATTTATTATACATTTATAATAACATGTATTAAATACTCAATGTAACAAATATGTGTATCGTAAAGAACAGTTGAGCCAAACAAGTTTACAATCACAAATATATTAATAATGTAATTAGGTAATAAACGCCTGTAATTTCTGCTCTATTGTAGACGATTGTCTGAATTGAATGGGCACTTTTATACTTTGCCGCGGAAGTTCGCGTCCACGGCGTTATATTTCTTCCACTATGTGAAATGTGATTTACTAACATAAATTGTAACAACATGAAACCTCATAAATATAGTGAAAAAATATCACACACCCGTGGGCTCTAACTTCAACGATATGCTTTAAAACCACCCAATCAAACGCAGGTTGCGCCACGAGCTCGGGCGCCAAGCGTACTCTTGTTGTTCACGACGAGCTGCAGAGCGCGACCCAGCAGCCGCCTTCATGGCTGTTGTGAAATCCGATTTGCTGATTGCGAACCTTTTCTTCAGTTTGCGCCATATCTTTAAACAGTAACCATGCTTTATTGACAGCTCCGCAAAAATAACCTGCAGATCAAATAAATAATCGTAGTATGATTTTTACTATACATAATACTATCAGACGCGATGTATGTAACTTAAGGTGTTACTTTTCTTGACCATACTTGACCTTAATAATTAAGTTGGTATATGCAGGATATCCGATATATCAACTACTTTTAGGTCATAGGTATATTGTTTTGGAACCTGGAGGATGGATTAAGGAGGCGGGTATCGGGTACGAAAACGAAACCCTCATATTTCCATCATAAATTTAAATGATTTGTACAAGCTTTCATCGAAATACCTGCTGGTTATTCGAAGACCCGATATATTTATTTTTTGGAGTTTGACCCAATATAGGTACTTCATCTTTTCCGGATCCACATTCTCCCGCTGGAAACTATGGGTTTAGTTCAATGACATCTTGCTTTGTACGTATTATTATTGGGCTCCGATGACTGAAATATAATTCATAACATAATTTTTTATTAAAGAACTATGAATATGAATTTCAAAAAATATACGGTTTAAATGTAAATAGGTAATCGTAACTAACATCCACAGTACCTAAGTAACGTATAAAGAGTATAAAAGGCTATAATCAACTTAAATTTTACGTTCATGAGCCATTTAAAATATCGCCACCAAACACAATCTACAAATGTCATGTGACAGATTATTATTATGACACTTTGACATTTTCATTATTAAAATGTCCTATCTCTTTAATCTTTATACTGCGTGAACGAGACAAAGTTATCGTGACTAGAGATGTTTCATTTTTAAAGCTTGCTGTTCACTCATCATTCAACATTATTTATACCGATTCAGTGTTGCTAGGAAAGAAAAGTTAGTCCCACACATAAATGGCAACACTTGTTATGTCGCCCGCGGGATGACTCTTTCGCATGGAACTATTTTCTCGAGCTGTTAACTTGTGCTACCAAAATCGAGAAAATGACGGCTAGAAATATACATTTGACAGCCGCGACATGGGTTTGTCGCAGCGCGAGCTATCTCGCGCTCAATGATGTGCTTGCCGGGCATTTTTAGGCTCGACGCTGCCGCAGCGCTGACACAGCGCTGTTAGCAAGGCGGTTTCCTTAGTGAATAACACTGCTGGATCTGATCCGGTTGTTTCTCCCATGTAACTTTCCAGAGGTGTCCCGCCTGGCAACACATGTCCCGACACAACTCAACGACCCTCCGCTTCGCGTGCGTTAAGTGCGACCGCCGCTACGTGTCTCAGGCTGCGCTGGACTTCCATGCACACGCTCACGCACACTAACAACTATGCGTACGAGTGTGACGTTTGCCACAAGAAGTTTAGGAGCCAAGGTGTTGTCAACAAACATAAGTGAGTTGCTCAGCTATGCTATTCTCTTATTCACACATTCGACGCTGCGTTCATCAACGAGCTCGACGACGAGACAGCCTTCACTTCGACGTAGAGCGCAGCGCTGCGAGAAACGGTATTCACTAACATAGAACAGCTCGTCGTCGAACTGTAGGCGGTAACTCTCGACGCAGTGTAGTTCCAGCTCACGCCGTATTCGTCGCCGAGCGCTAGTGTCGTTTAAAGTACATTAGTGAATACCATTTTTAGGCTCGACGCTGCCGCAGCGCTGACACAGCGCTGTTAGCAAGGCGGTTTCCTTAGTGAATAACACTGCTGGATCTGATCCGGTTGTTTCTCCCATATAACTTTCCAGAGGTGACCCGCCTGGCAACACATGTTCCGACACAACCCGACTACCCTCCGCTTCACGTGCGTCAAGTGCGACTGCGATTTTATAATAGTACATTGTGCATCAAGGGAGGTAAGTACGGAATTACTAACGAGAGTGTTAGAAGCCCGACGCCGTTAGGCGGAGGGCTTTTATGACTCGAGTTAGTATTCCGCTTACCGACCGTGATGCATACAATGTTTTTCATCACACTTGCCGACAAAAAAAATAGTTTTAAGAAATAACATTATTAAATGACGTACTGACATGTCTATTACTTCCTAGGGAATTTCACTTTTCTATTACTCCCGCTGCGCGCGCAAACAATGGCGCGCTTAGACAGCAAGTGTGATGAAAAGAGACTGTTACCTACTTTATCCCTTTAACGGGCAAGACTAAAAAAATCGTGGGTTCAAGCCTCAACGCCATTATATAGTACGAAATTTCTGTACAAGGGTGGTCGTTTGAGACCGGTACCCTATAAAGAGTTATAGCTAGTCTAATTATGTTGTATGTTTCAGACAACAAGTCCATGAACGAGTAAAGAAACATAAATGTGAATTGTGTGCTAAATCTTTCTTCGATAAAAGTAACCTCCGACATCATATGAAGTAAGTATAAAGAATTATTTCTCTTTACGTTCGGTTAATAGACTCGGAAGAATCGCTTTTAGGGCTCAGTGACTCACTGGGATGGAAATGGAATTCATAACACTTTTCAGGCCTTGGCCTGCAAAGTAACTTTTTTTTTAATTTCAACAATATTGTAATTTTTTTTCTCTTTGTATGTTTGAGAAAAGCACTATACATGCCTCGGCGTGAAAACGGATTCCCGGCCTCTGATGTAATGTACTATTAATGCGTTTTTTCCCGATTGTAAGATCTCTCACTACTTGTCATTTTGATATGGTTCTGTAGTAGCTTAGGGCAGGGATCGGAACCGGTTTTTTAGAAAAATCTTTAAATATCTCAATATTTTAGAATATTTTATGCTTTTTATGTAATACTCAAACAAAGAATTTATATACCGTAGAACGAAAATGAACCGTTCTTTTGTATGGCGAATATACCGGTATCACATCCCTGGCCTATGGTTCCAGGTACTATGTCGAAGTGACGCTATAAATCAGATTATATAATCAGAGAGAAAAAGAGAAAATGACAATTACTGAGAGAAATCTCTCAGTAATTGTCATTTTGATATGGTGTACAGCCTAAAGTTCCGATTCCGATTAGTTGGCAGTACTTGTTCAAGACTCTTTCCACATTCATCTATTATTGAAGCTGATTAAATAGAAATTTTATATGCCTCATTATTATTTCACTTTTAATATTGAAATTAAGTGTCGGCATGTTTTGTTTTTAACGTAATTGTACTGTTCCTGTAATTTAAATAATTTGATCATGACTCAAATGCATGGCACAACATATTTTACACCATAAATCTGGTAGACGAACAGTGACCTTAATTACATTGTAACATCTTTTTTCTATTGGTCGACTATAATGTTTGAATTAAGATTACGTACATAAAATTATAAACATCGAGTTCGGACCTCAACTATAATGAACTCATTAATCATTATACAACGCTGTAGGCAACTGTAATAAATTAGAACAATCGCGTGCCAGCAAAAAAGACACCAACGAGCGGCCACCTCAAGATCCGCACTTCGTTTCATATTCATTTTATTATTTATATTTGTTTACTTATTTTGATTGAAAGAACATTATACACAATTGTGTTATTATTTTCAACCTCGTACGCTGAGTGGTCTAAGTAAGGCACGAGATTGAAAGCTCTCTTATAACACGATTGTGTAAAATACTATTTACATGACAACAAATTATTTTTTCACTTCATTTACAGCTCACACTCTACGGACGTGTACGAATGCAACGAATGCGGATTGGTGCTTAAAACGAAGTGCACGTTAAAAGTGCACCTGAACACACACAGCGATGCGCTGAAACACCGATGCGGACTCTGCGACAAGCGATTCCGGGCTGCCGGGTAAATTCAACATCATCAGCCTATGATAGTCCAGTGCTAGACGTAGGCCTCTCCTATTAACTATGCGTAGAGACGCATTAGGAGGTAAATGCCCATAATCGCCACGCTGGGCAAGCGGATTGGCGATCGCAGTAATGTGTCCACTTTGTTGATGCTGCTGCCCGTCATCAATCTTGTATCAAATAATGGTCAGTGACATTTTAATCCCTTAATCGACTCTTACGACACCCGCAGGAGTTGGGGTGGTGACAAATGTATTCTTACTGCCGTCACCAGCCGGGTAAATTGGCTGTTTTATATTGCTTAAGAGCCATCCTGTGACGTATTTCCGTACAAACGGTCTGTTTCCTCTGTGATGATCAGGGATCGGAAAAATGTGCGACATTGTTCGCAATAGTATGGACATGACTCCAAAGTTGATTAAATGAATAATTAAACGAATAATTTCTTGATTTTTGATTTCGAATCTTTAAGGTGATTATTTGCTAAGGTTTTCATAGTTACCGGTGTCAAATAGGTAATCTTCTAAAAATGACTAAATGATTAATTATTCAATCAACTTTGGAGTCCATAATATTGCGAACAATGACGCACATTTGTCCGATCTCTGGTGATGATTTAAATAAATAAATATCCTGGGACGCAACAACGACCGTGACTTAATCGCGTAAACTTACATTTCATTTTATCCTGACGTTTCGGGCACGACGTTACAGCCGTAGTCGCAGGCAGACAACAGGAAGTCATACACAAATCAACCTAGTCCCACGGTAAACTCAATTAAGGCTTGTGATGCGGGTACCAAGCGACGATAATATACAGGGTGAAACATGATTCGTGAACGTAATACGTTTTTTTAACTCTATGAACAACTAACAATTAAAGCCCCACAAGTTAGGTACTTAAAAATTGGCTAGTTATTTATTTGTTTTTTGGATGTTTTTGGGTTTATGTTTTTGTATTTTTTGGCTTTAGGATATCCAAAAGGATTTTTAAGACAAATTGTTTATTACATTTAACGTTTTAAATGGCTTAAATAGCCGTTATCATTTCGGAATAACACTATAAAAATTAGAAAAAGCCACAAAAAATACAAAAAAAAAAAGACTCTTTCGAAGTAACTTGTGGGGCATTCAATTGTTAGTTGTTTATACAGTTAGAAAAACGTATTACTGTTCACGACTCATGTTTCACCCTGTATAATAGATAAATAAATACAAATACTTAAATACATACACAGCCATGACCAAGGAAAAAATATTTGTGATAAATAAATACACAGATAATGCCCTCGCCCGGATCCGATCCCGGAACTTCCAGCTTCGTAGGCAGGGTACTACCAACTAGACTACTGAGGTTGACAACGTCCCGTTTTGTAGTTAAAATATGTACTATGTACTGCTTTGTTTCAGGAACCTCAAAGTACATATGGTGACGCACACGAAGGAGAAACCATACCCGTGCAAGCACTGCGGCGCGCGTTTCGGTCGCGTACACCATCGCAATCGGCACGAATTCACCGCGCACATCAAATATTTAAACAAGGAGTAATAGTTTAAATATTACCTACATGTCATATACCAAAGAAAAGATATCCGCATTGTAAAAAAGTAACATCAACATCAATTTGTTTAATTAAAAAACCGGACAAGTGCGAGTCGGACTCGCGCGCGAAGGGTTCCGTACCATTATCAATTTATTGTTAAAAAAATACAGTTAAATCAACCTACCTCAAAAACTGTAGGAGGTAATTTAATCAAACCAAAAATCGTTGATAGAGTTTATTAATGTGCATAACATATAATTTTTTTAGAATTTTATATCGCGTAGTTTAAGAAATAGAGGGGGGGGGACACATTTTTCAGACTTTGAAAGCTGATATCTCGAAAACGATTTGCTTAAATAAAAATGAGATTTATAAACCTTCATATCATTTTCAAAGACCTTTTTATTAATACCCTACACGCTTATATACAGCTAAAAAAAAATTCTATCCCTCAGTTACATGTATGGAGGGCCCCCACCCCAATGGTTTTTTTTATAATTTAGTATCATAATCCTGTAGCGGTTCATACAACACATATCCTTACCAAATTTCGTTACTGTAGCATTTATAGTTTCCGAGTAAATCGGCTGTGACAGACGGACAGACGGACAGACGGACATGACGAATCTATAAGGGTTCCGTTTTTGCCATTTTGGCTACGGAACCCTAAAAACGATCAAGCGCCCTCTATAGCAAATTCAACGCAACGGAGAGTTGTCGAGTTTGCGGACGTTTGTGGTAGACACACGTCTTTGAGTGGCTTAAGGTTGTAGTACCTTCGAAACATTAAGTACAGATGTCGCCAGTGATTAGCTTCACAATACCATTGATTAAATTCGCTGTGATTCACGGAAGGTCGTCTGGTGTAATTGGAAGCACGTTGGACCGGCAATCCAGAGGAAGCGGGTTCGAATCCGTGACAACCAGAGTCTTTCGCAGTTGATTTTTTCTATGGTGTTGCGGGTGTCCATGGGCGACGTTAATCGCTTTCCATCAGGCGATTCGTCTGTTCGTTTGCCACCTATAGCATAAAAAAAAAAAAAAAAAAAAAAAAAAAAAAAAAAAAAAAAAAAAAAAAAAAAAAAAAAATAAATGGTAAGCACATCTGTTACGACATTGTGGATAGATATCTGTTATCTAAGTTTACCATCGCCGGATGTGGGTGGTATGTGAACTCGCGTCAAGCTTTCGCTGCTGATACTACACCACTCGGCCACTCCAGCTATGTATATAAATTTTAACTATTAAATGTCGTGTACCAAAGAAAAAAAACATTGCTCCTTGGAATAGTGGATAATGCTTATAAGAGATAGCATATCGTCGGTTGACAACCAAAACTCACTAAGTAAGAAATACCTACTTGAAATAGAGTTCATATCTACGTTCTGGGGTGCGATTTTTGAATTTCACCGATGACATTGAGATCACTGGTGAATAAAATTATCACCTGTGATTTGGTGCCACTGTTTCCCAAATGCCGTATTTTTGAATCTCACACGTTTTTTACCTTTTTTACCAATACTGACTCAATACTGATATAAGAGGTTGCGAAGAGTAGTGACAGTTTTTATAGTGAGTTTTGATTGTCAGCAGACGATATACCCGAGAAATTCGACCGGTATCCGTTAAGCTGGAGTTAGTTAGTTTTGAAGCTCGCGACGAGTCTGAATACTATATTATTATAAAAATCTATTTCCAGTGCTATTCGTTTTATTTTGTCTGCTGTAGAAACCTCTGCTGAACCTACCTTAGATTATCAAAGCAGTATTTTCACCAAATGGCCCGTTAAATAATACGAACGGATATGCCAACATCTAATCATGTCCGGCGACCTGTCGACACATACGATCGGACGGCAACAGCGGCCCTACCGCGAAAAACGAAATTCGTGAATTTCAAGGATTTGTCTCTCTCACTCTAGAGACTCTTAGAGTGAGAGAGACAAATCCTCGAAATTTACGAATTTCGTTTTTCGCGGTACGTAGGGCCGGTGATACCTTAAGGGGCTTAGGGTAGGCATGTGTTATTTAGAGAATATTATTCGTTATCAATGTTATCATGAACTCATGCAGACCTTAGGACTCCTTTATTTTCCCAATTTAAGAACTGATATCTAGAGTTTCTGTGGTAAGGGTAGAGTCGTATATTATTATTAATTTCCATACAAAGTACAACTCCAGTCTCTTCGCATAAACTCTAATCTACCACTGTATCGGTCACTGTATGCATGTATGTCATACCAGCTAAAAGTTCGCGTACCTACTGTACAAAGTAAGAGAAGACCTGCTGAACACCGAAGTTCGTAAATTTCGAGGCTTTGTCTCAGTCACTCTAATGACGCCTTCATTGCCTGAAATTTGAAATTTGCGGATTTCGTGGTTCGCGGTACGGATGCTGGATTTCCTTTCCTGCCACGAACGCTCCGCCCGCACACACGGTTGTGAAATGAAATACCTGCCAAAGTGTCCAAG
>JALPQI010009585.1:0-43890 GCA_025490895.1 Thaumatotibia leucotreta
CTATACGCATAGTTAATAGGGGAGGCCTACGTCCAGCAGTGGACTATCATAGGCTGATGATGTGATAAACTTAAAATAAATATCTTGTGAGGCAATAGGTCTCAGTCTCAGCATGTGCTGCGCAGGACGCTCAGCGCTGGTTTTCAGACTGAGCCCTTAAAATTGTGTCGGTCTCAAAAACAAGAGTTTGATACATTTTTTTTTGTTTTTTTAGTGTTGCTGATCCATAACTAAGTAGGTATCAATATAATACAACAATTTAAGTTTTTATTAATGATATGAACAATGAATCAGTAAAAAAAAATAATAAAAAAACAACAATATAACAAAATAAGGATGATGATTGTACCTAGTTAAAATTATTTATTTAACATTCTGTACGACATAATTGATATAATACACGAAGAAATTATTACTAACGAATAGTTAGCAGTATTTTTTCTGCAGAACTTCTATTTATTAAATTGGAAATAATTAAAAGGGAGTAGGTTATTTGGCAGTATACAAACATGACGTCACTTTTGTGCATTTCATGTAAAACTTACACGCTATTAATAGGGTATTAATTATTATGAGTGGCGGCGATAACTGAAAAAAGTTGGTTAAAGCTTATGATTATGACAGCAAGAACACACTTGTATTTTTAAGTAATGAAGTGATTAGTAATGTACTTACCTACGAACAAATGAAACATGGAAATTGCACGCCTACTATATTGCCTTTCAAAGACGGTCCTGAATTTTAGTTGACATATGTCACCCCCTCTTCAATGCTTCACAGTAGTGAATTTCAATATCAACCTATAAAAACATAAACCGCCATTTAAAAATATTGTGATTGGTCCATCAAAGTTTTGATTGGCCATATTCTATAAACGTTTGTCAAAGATGTTGCGCCGAAATATGCGCGGTGTTGACAAAAGCGCTATGTCCTGCCCATCTTGGCACAATTGAACAATTGGTTTTGGGGGAATTTTTGAGCTGGCGTTAGACGTCCATATTATATATGGTCACAGTAATGTACCCTAGTTGTTTTTATTTTAGTTCGTTAAATTCGCTAAAGTTAAAAAACGTTCGATAAAGGACCATGCGTCAAAATTGCCCCAAGACCAACAAACATGAGAGTTAGATCATTTAATAGGTCTTTAACTTTACTTCATTTCATTATATGGGCACGAAATCGAATTCCATTGCAGAACTGAGATATTCATATATTTGTCAGCCTGAATACGAGCTAATTCAGTAGAAAACCTCTGTAGATTTAGCCACTAGTTTATTTTGGTAGCTGTAAAAAAAGGCTAATGTCAAAAGAAAAAAGAAACTAAGCGAGTGAGGTGGTTAACATACAATCACGTGTGCACAATCTTTTTTTTACACACTTCGATATCCTAATGATTAACGACCAGTATCTCTGATCTATGAGATATTCATATTTTTGTCAGTGTGAATACAATCTTCACACTGACAAATATGAATATCTCAGTTTTGCAATGGAATTCATCTTGGTGCCCATAGAATGAAATGAAGTAGATTTAAAGACCTATTCAACAATGTAACTTTTAGCTGTGTTGACTTTGGGGCAAAGTTCCATACAAAGTTGGGCATGGTCCAGTTTGGGACAGCAAAAACACAATTGTATTTTGAAGTTATGTAGTGATTGGTATCAAAAACAATACCATCAGGCCTACCTACCGCGAAAATCTAAATTCGTAAATTTCGAGGATTTTTCTCTGTCACTCAAACGAAGGCGTCATTAGAGTGAGAGAGACAAATTCTCCAAATTTACGAATTTCGCTTTTCGCGGTAGGGCCGCAGGCCTAGGGCAGCAAAGTACCGGAAGTAACCTGCCTTTGGGAAGTCCCATTGCCGAGTTACACAGCATCTTGGCATACAATCTTTAAAAAGATACCTAAATCTTATATCCCTAACCCCCGGCTTTTTGAACTCTGAACCTCCAGCTTCGTAGGCAGGATCACTACGGAGACTGAATGTTCTAATATTAACCTAGCCCTTGCCGGGATTTGAACCCGGAACCGGAATCCCCAGCCTTACCAACTAGGCAATGGAGGCTACTGTTCTAATCATCATCATCATCATCTCAGCCATAAGACGTCCACTGCTGAACATAGGCCTCCCCTCTGGACCACATGTACCTGTTAGATGCGACCTGCATCCAGCGTGTCCCGGCGACCTTCATAAGGTCTGTCCATCTTGTGGGTGGACGTCCTACGTTTGCCTAGCCGTGGTCTCCACTCGAGCACTTTCACCACCGATCGTCATTTATTATACGACACACACCATCGATCGTCATTTATTATAGTAATTTTCGTTAATTTTATTATTATTATTTATAATTATGTTTTGACATGCATTGAATATTGTTGACATAGAATTAATTGGCACGTTTTAAATTGTATCTCGTTGTTTTCTATTTTTTTTATTAATTCATGTTATTTCATTAAATTATCTATCCTGACGATCATAATATAAATTCATGTAGATTAGTTTAAGACAATTTATAGTGTCCTCAACTCCTCCTGCGGGTGTCGTAAGAGTCGACTAACTAAGGGATTGAAGTGTCACTGACCATTCTACAAGATTGATGATGGGCAGCAGCGTCATCCTAGTGGACACATTGCTGCGATCGCCAGTCCGCTTGCCCAGCGTGGCGATTATGGGTATTTGCCTCCTAATGCGTCTATACGCATAGTTGATAGGAGAGGCCTGCGTCCGGCAGTGGACTAACATAGGCTGATGATGATGATGAATTTTTAGTGTAATTTTATATTATGAGAATAAATATCTAAATCATCTGCTCTAATATTAATCTTTTTTTCCAGTGATCCCCCAAACGTGTCGCTACCGAGGCTCGAGGTACCCTTGCGGGCTCAGCATATCTTGCGTCCTGGGGGGAGGGAAACCCTTGGACCTCTGCTCTGGAGGCATGATCTGGGCATGCTGCGTGGATAGAGACACAACTGAGAGACCTGCTGAGGTCGCTCCTACTGTACATAATGCTAGTAAGTGATGCATTACAAAATTGGTTTGTGCCGAAGAAAACATACTAACTAAAACACTAAACTGCATACTTACCCCATTATTCATAAACGTCGTTGGTAAGGTTGTATATGTGCAACCTTGTGCCAAGGATATGATAAATGATAATATAACCCATTTGACTAGAAAACTTAGGGACTAAAACTTTTGTCAAATATTACAACGTCAAATTTCGCTCAAAATTATAATAAGTTACACTAAAAATGCTTCAACGTTACTCATGGTATGACTATGCCAAGAAAATACACTGAAATTCTACACCACATGCTTAGTGCAGAAAAGTATTATTTACGTCAGGTTTGGGGCTAAAACAGTTTTTTTTAATGGCATTGATAACAAGTTTTATGGGTAGTTACATAAGGTCTTAGCATATCTTGCGTCCTGGGGGGAGGGAAACCCTTGGACCTCTGTTCTGGAGGCATGATCTGGGCATGCTGCGTGGATAGAGACACGACTGAGAGACCTGCCGAGGTCGCTCCTACTGTACATAATGCTAGTAAGTGAATTGTGCCAATAACACAACATGTGCCAAGGATAAAACACTAATATAACCCATATGACTAGAAAACTTAGAGCCTATAACTTTTGTCAAATATTACAACGTCAAATTTTACTCTAAGTTAGAATAGGTTACACTAAAAACTTAATTAAAGTAAGTTACACTAAAAATGCTTCAACGTTACTCATGGTATGACTGTGCCAAGAAAAATACACTGAAATTCTACACTACATGCTTAGTGCAGAAAGGTATTATTTACGTCAGGTTTGGGGCTAAAACAGTTTTTTAAAATGGCATTGATAACAAGTTTTATGGATAGTCACATGAACTCTTAGCATATGTTGGTGAAACCCTTGGGCATCAGTTCTGGATCTAGGCAAAAACACCACTGGGTGTGCTAATAACACACCATATGACTAGAAAGGCCTTACTTAAATTTTTTGTCAACACAAAGTTTACTCTTGATGCTAGTAAGTTACACTAAATATGCTTGAACGTTACTTTTGGCATGGCTGTGCCAAGAAAAATACACTGAAATTCCAAAAAAATTGTAACCCTTTATTGATACCATGTTAACCCTTAACTTGGCAGTGTATCTTAAAAGATACATACTTTTTGATCCACTTTTTGTATTTTTTTTAAGACAGTATTTTTCGCTTTACATCGGCTGGAACGCACGATTTTTTTTAATTCTGGCAAGTTTAGGGTTAAAGGCTAATAAAACTGTTTTCTGTGAATAATACCTATATGTAGATTGTATATAATTTGTGTTAATATTCATGCCGACGGTACTAAAATACTCACAATATATCTAACCTACAATAATACTACATTACCGCATTACGATACAAATGTGAAAAGATACATTAGTATGGTCACGTGACTTATCAAGTTATCACTTATTGTATACGATTGCAGTTAGTTTCGGTCATAGTCATTATCCAAAACCAGTTAAAAATGTTTAAAATATGCTTACGTTTCGTACTCCATTGGAAAAAGTGCTATTAATTAAGACTTTGTACAAAATAAGTAAATTCTAAGAAATGTTAATGTGAAATAATATTCATATTCATTTATTCATAAAATTGAAAATTTTACATGTCAAAAATAATAAAATTAAATTAGGATGTAAATTAATTAATTTACAGTGCTTTTGACTACTTGCTCTTGTGTAGTATTAACTGATTACCTAATGTGCAAACAATTTATTACATTTTGTGTTGAATAAAGTACTATCTATCTATCTATATAAAAAAAAACTATCTATCTAATTCCCTACCTACTTCGAACGTCGGGGGTAATTTTAGGAAGCTAGGTATACGAGTATACACACGATTAAATCCCTTTTCATTGAAAAGACGTGTTAAAATCGTGAAAGTAAATCGGAATATTAAATATTACAAAATAAAGGCCACGGACAGAAAACTTGCCCTATTGTGTTGTAAATTGGGACACAGTTGAGATTCACCCAATCTTATGTCACGTGTGACATGTGAGGTGCGCATACACATTGTTTCGCAATGAAATGAAGAAGAGACATTTGCACACAATAGCCGTTATAGTAAATATCTGTGCTTTCTTGAGGTGTAAAATAAAAGAGGTAGCGTTAATAAAAATAATGAAATATACGGGTCTAATAATCCCTGTAGGAGAAAAAAAAAGTTTTCCCAGTTTTTTAGTCCACTGAGTTACGATTTTTCTTTTGGTATCTACTTTGTATTGTTCTAATTCATAGGAAAAAGAAACAAAATGCGCTAAATTTTGGACACCATAAAGTTCGCTAGATTCTGACTAATTTCAAAGATAATCTATTTTTTTGGAAAGAGTTAGGTACGAGTTCCTTCCTCCTAATTCATTAAAATCTTTTGTCAAAGTTTCTAAATCTTTGCAAAATTACATACCTAATTATTATATAAACAGACATGAAAAAAAATGTTTCAAAATTGTTTAAGTTTATTAATATTCTCACTAATTATTTATTTGTTATGTAGAAATTTACTGAACGACGCAAAAAAAAACGGTATTTTGCTTATGTCTAATGTAATAATTATAGCATTGTTTATTTCTTTTAGACTCAGAACTACGAGTTTAAAATCTTTGCCCTTCCCCGTGGGCCTATACAATTAAAAAAAATCCACCAATTTGAGAACCTGATCCTATTTCGAAATCGGTAAAAATTACTGTATTCAGTCCATGTTTCCTTGTTACTTAAATATGATTTATACAAAGGTCTGAAAAGTACCTCTAATAACTTGGTTATTCTTGTATGGTTTATAAAAGCTGTTAACTTTTGTAATTCTATGTTACGATTTGATGGCATAGGGCTATAGACCGGGGAGTTGTATCGTCAATTGTTTTATCCCAAAATTAGTACAGGAATTCCTTAACGTAAGATATGTCCACCGAAAAGACGATAAACCTAACGTATCGCCTCGCCTTGGCGATACAGAGAGGGAATTCCGCCAGCATAATGAGTTCAATGCCGCAGGCGGACTTATTGGAGGGGGAGGGGAAATTTCTTTTTATAGGTATTTGTATATATATGTGTATTTTGATAGATTTATTTAGTTTTAGTTTATTTATAATAAAAAAAAAATAAACCTAAAGCTGACAATGACCTAACTCTGAAACGGAAAAATAGGTAGGTGGGTTTTGTTGCTTGTTTGGTACTATGGTTTAATGAAATCCACTCCGTGTTCCCTTATGACTTGGACTCAATGTGTCACGGTCGGTAAGCGCACATTACCTTCCGGGCACTAATTCGACCCATTATGCAACTCTTTGTTTACTTTCGCGTAAGTGCTATCTTGCTATTAGGTAGTAGGTATGTTCTGCACTATGTTATATCTCTAAGAAAGAAAGAAAAGAAAAAAACATTTATTTGTGACACAAATATACACATGAAATACAAAATGAACACGAATATAAAAAAAAAATAGTGCCACTATATGGTCTCCAATTCAGCTTATTGCTAACCTGTAAACAGTCCAGTCTCTATATAAGGGAACATACCCATACTACGTGACCTGTTTAGGGGGGAGGGGGTCCGTCAAAGTACCACTCTTGGCCACCAGGGGGAGGGGGGGGTCTGGTATCTTGTCACGTGACTAGTATATTTGGAGATTATTTTGTAATAATGTAATTTAAATAGGACTCACATGCCACTAATTGTACTTTAAACTAAAAGTACAATTCTACAAATAAAATTTACTATTTAACCTACGCCAGCACTCTCTCACTCTCGCAGTACGCGTTTTCATAGATCAAAAAATACTACGTGAAAACTAGGGGGGGGGGGTGTCTTGTCATGTACTACGCTTGGTCACCAGGGGGGAGGGAAGAACGCTTAAAAAAGGGTCACGTAGTATGGGTATGTTCCCTAAGATGCTTATTATCATCAGCCCATAACAGTCCACTGCCGGACGGAGACCTCTCTTAATTATTACTTATTTTAATATTTCTCTTAATTTTTAGTTTTCCGTAAAGGGTCATTCTTTGAAAATATATCTGCTGTCTTATTCATCTGTCTTGTACAAATGTATGAAAAAGACAGAGGAACTACGAACAAATAAAACATGGAAGCCGCACGCCATAGTAAATTGCCTTTCAAAAACGGTCCTGAATTTTAGTTGACAAATGTCACCCCCTTGATGAATGATGATGATGAATTTCAATTTCAACCTATAAAAACTTAAACCGCCATTTAAAAATAGTTGTGATTGGTCCATCAAACTTTTGATTGGCTATATTCTATAAACATTTGTAAAAGATGTTGCGCTGAAATATGCGCAGTGTTAAGAAAAGCGCTATGTCCTGCCCATCTTGGCACAATTGAACAATTGATTTTGGGGGCATTTTTGAGCTGGTGCTAGACGTCCATGTTATATATGGTCTCAGCTGAGGAATAAAACGCAACCGCAGACATATTTTCCAAGAATTACCCAAAACTGACCTTATTTCGCACACATCTGTACACTAAATCACCTAGACATGGAATATACAATATATACCTACATACACCTTCTCGTATTCCCGGCTCCAGCCAGAGCCCCGAGCAGTGAAACCGAGTGAAAGTACTCCGTTGCTCGACTGGACAGCTCTATTGTTAAATGTACTTACATCTTGCAGGTAGCAATTACTTTGAAGTTTAGGTCTATCTATCTATTCAGCCCGTGTCCACGCACTGCTGGGTATAGGCCTTCTTTATTACGCCACTATCCTCGGTCCTGTGCTAGTCGCATCCACTGCTTTGTTGTTCGTCGTCGAACCATCTTTTCGGTAGTCTCCCGGCAGACCTTCTTGGCCACCCTGGCCACTATTCAGTAACCTGCTTCGTCCACCGGGTGATTGCTTCTTCTCGCCAAATGTCCTGGATGCTTAGCCAAGTTGCCAATCGCTAGCGCTTAGTAGCGTATCGTAGTTTTCCCTCTCTATCACTCTATCATATTAGTGCGACAAAGACAGTTAGCTGCGATTAACGATGAAGCGCTAGCGATTGGCAACTTGTCTAAGCACCCTGCTTATCAACACTTCGGCTGTGCGATTCGTTTACCGACGTCAGATACTATGTCAGCCTCCGTAACCTAGTTGGTAGCGACCCTGCCTACGAAGCTGGAGGTTCCGGGTTCGAATCCCAGCGAGGGCATTATTTGTGTATTTATTTAGTACAAATATTTGTTCCTTGGTCATGGCTGTCTATGTATGTATCTATCTATTATATATATACTCGCCTGGTACCCACATCATAAGCCTTAATTGAGCTTACCGTGGAACTAAGTTGATTTGTGTAAGATGTCCCAAGATATTTATTTATTTACTTTCGTACGGCGGCGGGGAAGTTTAGGTACTAGGGTTTAATTGTTAAATAAATGATTAAAGAGACTTAAAATATTGATTACAAAAAGTTAACAAAATAAAACTATTAAGATGGATTACATCTCGTGTAATATTTAATTGAATTCCTTCGTTTCGAACACTACGGAGTTGGTGGTATATGAGTGACTGACAGTGTAGTAAATTCGATATTATACTTATCTATAGTTCGGGTAATATTATTTGACAGACTCTTATCTTACTTACGACCTTTTGTTTTGCATCATTAACAATAGAAATGTGCTAGACTGCTGATTGTCTAGTAAGTGTTAACGCAAAACAAAAGGTCGTAAGTAAGATAACAGTCGGTCAAATAATATTTCCCGAACTATACCTATCAGTTATTTATCTACAGTTTTATTTCCTGAATAACCATAGAGGTAACTGGAGAAAATATTTCATCAAACTCTAAGGGTGCGGCTCCACTGACGCAGAGCGGAGCTGAGGAAGCTCGGCCAATGAGACCGCATCACAGTGTTTCGAATTTTGAATTAGAAGAATGTAATTGGTCAATTTTGCACAGCTCCGCTCCGCTCCGCGTCAGTGGAGCCGCACCCTATGATGTCGTTAAATGTTATCTTGTCATAGTTTTCCTCTCTGTCACTCTTAGTGCTAAAGACAGTTGCGTTTCGTTCGCGACTGCATGAGCGTTAGCGATTGGCATCTTGACTAGGCACCCAGGAAACTAACATATCTAAACGTAACGATTGCATTCGCTATTGAATAAATCAAATAACGTGCTTTCCACCCATGTAACGTTACGTTACTTGTTTAGGTCTTCCGATACCTATGCAAATGCTTATTTGCATATGTTTTGTTTGTTAACACTTCGATTACGTAGCTAATCAATAATCATGGATTTTATACACCTGTTATATATATTAGTCGAGCGTGGAGTATACTACACGCATCATCAATTCCAGAAAATCCACCAGAGATGTGTGAGGATGTGTTTCTATACAAATGACACCTATTAATGACTCGACCGAGGTGTCATTTGTATGGAAACTCTGCCTTAATTTGCCCTCTATAAATTATTTTACTGTCCAACTCAGTCACTGAAAAGATCCTTATAGTTAGGTATAAGTTCGCCTTTGTATTTAAAACTTTTGTAATTATGTCGAAGTTTATATTAAGTACGATAAGGTGCTTACTACCACTACTTACTACATTAAATCTTGACACATTACGTTTTCATTATTTAGACTAGGTGTTATAATGTTTTCAGAATTAAGCATGTCAAGGACATGACATGTGTCCAGAATGCATCACAGTGACTTACAACCTAACACACACACTAAGGTCCATTCATTCTTAGTTGTCTTAACTAGTAAAGAACTTTGTAACCTAAAAGTACATTTTTGACATAAACTGCTATTTCCTTGATCCTTGATTAAAAGTAGGTACAGAAATCCCTTAAAAAAACTTTTGACTATAATACGCAATTGGTATGCGCAAACATGGTAGTTTTAGACAAAAAACTGTATTTGGAGGTTAAGAAATTGTTTACTAAATAAGACAATCAACGATGAATAGGCTGTATAACATAACCATTAACCACAGGTGACCTAATCGAACTCATCGGGACATTTCCCCACGAAATCGACTACCAGAACACAAACCAATTCGAAGATCCAGTCATCGTCTACACTGACAACAGACCCAAACCCCGGCCCAAGCCAGACAAGTGGGACTCCCAAAAACCGTGGGACACAGAACAAAAGCCGTGGGACGACACAGACTACAACCAAAACCACTATTTTCACGTGAAACCCTCGTACCATGAGAGTACGACGAAACCGTTCGATCATTTCGGTGGTGATGATTATGTGCCAGTGGTTACAAATGAACACACGAGACCTAGTTATCCGGGTGAGATTTTGGGTGTTTGGTATTTTGGTGGCGGGTTTGCTCAAGTGTTTTCGATAGCTTTTATATTACTTAATTAGTTAGCATTGTGTCTGAAAACAATAGCCGAGAATTGTTTGATAAAGCAATCATTTTGTCAGGTACTTGAAAAGTGATCATCAAAAAAAGTGTACAATATCCACATGAAATAGAATACACTCAGGTCTCTGTCAGATACATCATCTGTTATTTTTATCATTTTGTCCTTATCCTTTTCCTGAGGGAAGGATAGGATATATTATCCCACGGATCTGATTGTGAATCTGACCGTCAGACTTTTATGTTATGACTTTTCATACCAATTGTTTATTAAAATCGTATATTGTACTGCAATCAAAACAGATGTTTCATATTTTTCCTTCTCAGACTAATTTGAGTCAAATTTTATGAAATATTTTAGCAAGTTTTCTCCATAAACACTTGAGTTGACTCGCCATATTCTTTCTCGCTTAATCTTTAGCACTGCGTTTTCATAATCATCACGCACCTATTCGTATATTTGTAGCATCTATAAGCACATTTTGATTTTCTTTAAGATTGTGTAATGACTAGAAACTGGTAAGGTGCCTTGGGGTAACAAAAGTGAAACGGTTTTGAGCACTTCTCAAAAAGTGTGTATACAGTATGTATCACATAGTATAGAGCAAAGAAATAAACCTGTGAATGTATAAGTCATACTACCGTTTTGTATGGGACAGTCAAATTTATTCTCGCGAATTCGGCGTTGGCCCAGTAGTAAAAGTTGGTCAGTATGACTTATACATTCACAGGTTTCTTTCTTTGCTCTACTATGTGATACATACTGTATTTGTACATAATAAAAATAGGTAGACTGGTGGAGTCAATGATGCTGAACAAGATCCACTACATTTCTCATTTCCTTAAATGTCGCAAAATGTTTGTATGAAACATTCCTTTTTGATTCCAAAACTGTAAAGGAATTTGGTTACTTCCAAACAAACTTTCTGGAACATTTTGGGGAATATGGTCAATGATGATCCGCTCAGCATCATTGACTCTACCAGCCACCAATTTTTATCAATCTCTTAAGGTGCATTCAAACCAAAAGAGCATTCGCTATTCTAACCCCCCACTCTACGAAATTCGATCGTTACACAAAACGTGATTGGTTGATTTCATAGAACGGGGGATAGAACAGCGAATGCTCTTTTGGTTTGAACGCACCTTTAGACGTGATCCAAATGTACAATGTTTTTGAGAATTGCTGTGCTTTTAGTCAGGTAAGACAAAATGCTACAGCTACATCAGTGTGCTTAGACAAGTTGCCAATCGCTAACGCTTAATCGTCAATCGTAAACGAAAGGCAGCTAACTGTATTTGTCGCACTAATATGAAAGAGTGACAGAGAGGGAAAACTACGATACGCTACTAAGCGTTAGCGATTGGCAACTTGGCTAAGCATCCAGAACCAACTTTTTAACTTTCCCTATTCAGAGAGTGTTTCAACTTACCCCATCGCACCTTATAATGTATGGATTCGGGTTCGCAATGTATGCACGTTTTTGTTTTAAGCACGCTTTATTTACAAGTTTATTCCAGTGTAGTTTTTGCATTGGTTTTGAAAAATAAGTTCTATCATCTAAACTAACTGGAATAGATTTACAATGTTTAATGTTTTTGTCACTAAAAAGTAATTAATTTAAATGTTGGTCTAATTTGCATGGAAAAACAGAAAAAAATATAGTATCTCGTAAGAACTCTATATACTATTGTAGATCACCATAGATTATATAAATATTAAACAGGTACTTAGCACGTTATTAGATGTGTTTGTTTAGTAAAGGTCACATACCTAAATCACAATAAATGTTTTACTTACACCGATAAATTTTACTCTTGCAGTAAAACACGAATTCAGACAACACGGGTTTTATACATACTCTTACACATTATTTCAAAAATAACATTTCTTTATTTTACACTCTACACTTTAATTCACTGTCACAGAAATATTATTTTCTATTCAAATAATTAGCGAACCGGGTTACTGACGTGATTTAAGTCGACTGCTTGACATATTTCAAAATATTCACCCCATTAAGAGGATCCTCATCAGGAGTACCCACGGCCAAAGCTCGTACATATCGGTTCGCTAAATATTTTAATGTTTGAGTGCCACTTTAGTTATAATTTAAAAATTGTTTACAGCCACAGAAATCTGTTAAATTCACATAAAGGCGCATACGTTTTTACATGTGCCTGTAAAAGCTATTTAGAGATTAAAATCTCAATTTCTGATTGAAGGAGCTTTTGGTAGAATTTCATTTTGCCAAATAGCTTAACCACTTGCCAACATTTTTTTTCAGATGATTCACTTGGCATACCAACATTTACCAAATTATTATTTGCCAACTCGGTTAAGTTAGGTTGGAATATGATAAATTGTGAAAGATACTTATGCGAAACTTTATAATTGGCAAGTGATCTTTCGGCGAAATTAAATTCTGCAATAATGTTGGTTGCGATTTCGGCAAAATTACTTTCGGCAATGAATTGACAATACCTAGTTGTGCATGAAACGACCAAACTTAAATATGTTAAAGCATAAACTCAAATATGTTACGGCATAAATGTGTTTGCGGACTATTATGTAAGGCATACGTCTTAGGAGTGGCTTAAGGTTGTAGTACCTTCTAAACATTAAGTACAGATGTCGCTAGTGATTAGATTCACAATACCATTGGAAAAATTCGCTGTGATCGACGGAAGGTCGTCTGGTGTAATTGGAAGCACGTTGGACCGACAATCCAGAGGAATCGGGTTCGAATCCCGCGACAACCAGAGTCTTTCGCAGTTGATTTTTTCTATGGTAAGCACATCTGTTACGACATTGTGGGATGTTAAAGCATAAGTTAGATTAACAATAAATTGTACTTGGTTGCTTCCTGCAGAACTATGGTCAATTATAAACCATATTATAGTTATTCTAAAATATTCTAACCTTTTTCAGGTTGTGGGGAGCACTTTACCCGATCGAACCGAATCGTGGGCGGTCACTCGACGGGTTTCGGGTCACACCCGTGGCAAGCCGCGCTCATCAAGTCGGGCTTCCTGAGTAAGAAGCTCGCGTGTGGCGGCGCCCTGATATCCGACCGATGGGTCATTACTGCCGCGCATTGTGTTGCTACGTGAGTACTCTTTGCTTTCTGTCAGCCTCCGTAGCCTAGTTAGTGACCCTGCCTACGAAGCTGGAGGTTTCCGGTTCGAATCCTGGCGAGGGCATTATTTGTGTATTTATTTATCACAAATATTTGTTCCTTGGTCTTGGTTGTCTATGTATTTAAGTATTTATATGTATGTCTATTATATATATCGTCACCTGGTACCCACATCACAAGCCTTAATTGAGCTTACCGTGGGACTAGGTCGATTTGTGTAAGATGTCCCAAGATATTTATTATTATTATTTATTATTACAGCAGGCGTAGTCAAGGTACCATTCTACAATCGTAACGATAAGCGATAAGTCACGTGACCGTAATATTGTATGGAAATGGTCGCGATTTTCGTTCGAATCTGACATTCTCAAACATTTATTACTTATCGCTTGTCGTATGCGATTGCAGAACGGCTAGGCGTGCAGGGAACCCCCATCCCTTACGTTATTTGTCACGTTCAGGTATTTTATTTAAAAAAATTACTACAGATGCCGCACGGAATGGTATATCACTAATCTGGGCGGCCATAAGTAATTTTTCCAAAACTTATTGTCTACTAACGCACTATAATCAGTCAATATATTCGATCTTATCACTAAACGATGCTCGTATGGCTGGTTATAAAATTAAGTATTTGAAGTGCATTTATGTTCTCGAGCGACACATTTTAAATCGGTGACTTTTAATGGTGATTTAATATATTTTTTCATATGAATATATAAGGTCCTAATTTATTAGTTGCAGATATTTTAACACATGATACTTTACATTAAAATAATGAACTTTAAATATAAATTAAGAAATCTTTTCATGTAACTTTTCATTTTCCTAACAAAAAATAAAAGTGTCGGTCTCGGTCTCGGCCGAGACTTATGGGTCTCGGTCGGACCTTAATAATTTTCATAGCTCGGTTGCCTAACACCACAATCATACGAGCATCATACCACCTAATAATCGATACTCAAAACATAACTTATGACGCAACGTCCAGTCACTTTCACAACGGTAATGGTCGTATTACCGAACGCAATTGTAAAACACATTTTGCTATACTTTCTCCATTAGTCAAAGTTTCGTAACGATAATTGTTTTTGAGAGATGTAATTTAAGCTAATGTATTCTTCCTTTATTAAAATTATTTTGCGAGAATGAAAAGGAATGTGCAAATTTACGGGCTTATGAATATACAGGGTATAATCGTTAAGTGTGGCCAGATCATAATTCCGTAAATATGACAGATATCAGAAAACTTCCAACTAATATCGAAAGTACGTTACCCAACGAGTAAAATTACACTAATAACTTTTTGAAATAAAATCAGAAATATCTCAAATATTAACTTCAAACCCTTCCATACATTTAGTACGTAACCGCTAACCGTTCATTCGTTCCCGACGGTGCAACTAAAAACGAGATCGACTTCATCATGTCGACGAAGAGACATATATTCAACGATGTTTCTGTGATCAGTACGGTTAAAACCGGAAGCGATCACCGCTTGGTAAGAGGCACGTTGAATATATGTCCTAAGCTAGAACGCTCGCGACTGATGAAGTCTACGCTCCGTCCTGCACTCCATCTTCAAAACCCCGAGAGCTTTCAGCTGGAACTCCAAAACCGTTTCGATTGCCTAGGCGATGATGTGGACGTATTCAACGACGGGTTTGTGGAAGCTGTCCATAGCGCTGGGTCTAAGTTTTTTAAGGCCCAACGGACAAATAAGACCAGAAAGCTCTCAGACTCCACTCAGGAACTAATGGAAAAAAGGAGTGAACTGGTTCTACAATCCTCAGTTGATGCGACTTTATACCGGCAGCTCAACAGACGGATCTCTAAGTCCCTCAAACGCGATATGCGCCAATTCCGTACCAAGTGTATAGAAGAAGCCATCGAGCGGAACAAGGGCTCTAAAGTTTTTGCAAGGGATCTGTCTGTTGGGCAAAGCCAGCTCGCCAAATTAAAGACTGAGGATGGTAGAATCGTCACATCCAAATATGAGTTGCTGACTGAGATAGAGGGTTTTTATGGACAGCTGTACACGTCAACTAGCAGACCCGAAGTTGATCTAGCGGAAGACCTCAGAGCTAGACTGACCCGACACTACACAGAAGACATCCCGGACATCAGCCTGTGCGAGATTAGAATGGCTCTTGAACAGCTCAAAAATAACAAGGCACCTGGGGAGGACGGAATTACAGCTGAGCTTCTGAAGGCGGGTGGTAAACCGGTCCTTATGGCCCTTCAGAAGTTGTTCAATTCCGTCTTACTGGAAGGGAGAACGCCAAAGGCATGGAACAGAGGTGTGGTGGTATTGTTCTTCAAAAAAGGTGACAACGCTTTATTGAAGAACTACCGACCCATATCACTTTTGAGCCATGTCTATAAGCTGTTTTCAAGAGTCATTACGAATCGTCTTGCACGCAGGTTTGATGACTTCCAGCCTCCCGAACAAGCCGGGTTCCGAAGAGGCTTTAGTACCGTAGACCACATCCATACGCTTCGCCAGGTTATACAGAAGACCGAAGAATATAACCTGCCCCTCTGTTTAGCGTTTGTGGACTACGAGAAAGCCTTCGATTCGATCGAAACCTGGGCAGTACTACAGTCTCTCCAACGGTGCCAAGTCGACTACCGCTATATCGAGGTGTTGAAGTGTTTGTACAAGAGCGCCACAATGTCAGTCCGACTCCAAGACCAGAGCTCGAAGCCTATTCTGCTGCAGCGGGGAGTTAGGCAGGGAGATGTCATCTCCCCTAAACTGTTTACCGCTGCACTGGAGGATGTCTTTAAGACTCTGGACTGGAGAAGGCTGGGTATCAACATAAACGGCGAGTACCTCACTCACCTTCGATTCGCTGACGATATAGTAGTCTTGGCTGAAACCTTGGAGGACTTAAGTACTATGCTCGTTGGTCTCAGTAAAGCCTCCGAGCGAGTTGGTCTTAAGATGAACATGGATAAGACGAAAATCATGTCAAATTCCCATGTAGCACCAACTCCCGTAATAATCGGAGACTTTACACTCGAAGTTGTAGACGAATATATATACCTAGGACAAACTATCCAGTTAGGTAGGTCCAACTTCGAGAAAGAGGTCAATCGTCGAATCCGACTCGGTTGGGCAGCGTTCGGGAAGCTACGACACATATTTTCGTCCAGTGATGACATACGGTACTGAAACGTGGCCGCTTACAATGGGCCTCATAAGAAGGCTCAAAGTCACCCAAAGGGCAATGGAGAGGGCTATGCTAGGAGTCTCTCTGCGTGATCGGATTAAAAATGAGACCATCCGCAGCAGAACCAAAGTAACCGAAATAGCTCTCCGAATCGCTAAACTGAAGTGGCAGTGGGCGGGGCACATTGCGCGTAGAACCGATGGCCGTTGGGGCGGGAAGGTTCTTGAGTGGCGGCCACGTACCGGAAGGCGTAGCGTGGGTAGGCCCCCCACAAGGTGGACTGATGACCTGGTGAAGGTCGCAGGAGTCCGCTGGATGCGGGTGGCGCAGGACCGGTCATTGTGGCAATCTTTGGGAGAGGCCTATGTTCAGCAGTGGACGTCTTTCGGCTGATATGATGATGATGATGAACCGTTCATTCAAAGACTAGTTTAATACGAATATTTTTTTATTTAAGAATAAATGTTAGATTAATTATTTCATAAACGGTAGTATTATTATTTTATTACAATGTATTCGTACAAATAACGAATCTCTAACAGTTTTATCTCTTACGACACCCGACTTTCTTTAAGGCTGTAAGTCGTCATACTAAATGTATGGGAGCGTTTTAAGTTAGTATTTTTAATATTACTTCATCTATTTAGAAAAAGTTATTATTAATGTAATTTTACTCTTTGGGTAACGTACTTTCGATATCAGTTGGAAGTTTTCTGATATCTGTTATATTTACGGAATTATGGCCTGGCCACACTTAACGATTACACTCTGTATATAAATTATATGCCGGACTATTAAAAAGTGGAATTTTTTACCGGCACATGTGTTTTCTCATACCTATACTTAAGCTGAGACCCTTTAAATGAAGCGTGAAGAAGCATCTAGCGGGCCAGCAAGGCGGTGGCGACTGACAGGTTACTGCTGGTCTCATGTTCGTTGCCGACGTGATTTGGGCTCCACTTTTCACTTACGATCAGGTGGAGTGAAGCCACTTTGTTGTGACAATATACAAAAAAAATGATCTCTGTACATCAAATTTATATGTGTTAAAAAAATTAATGTACATCTAGTTTATAATTTATACGTGGTATAAATTTAAATAATACAGAAAACTATGCGACCGTAATTTTGCATAAAACTTGTGTGACTCGGGTGACCATAGCCAACGCATTAACAGATAAAAAAAGTTGATTCACCCACATACACATCATCACATCATCAGCCTATGACAGTCCACTGCTACCTACGGCCTCTCCTATTAACTATGCGCACAATAGACGCATTAGGACGTAAAATGCCCATAATCACCACGCTGGGCAAGCGGATTGACGATCGCAGTAACGTATCCACTATGATGACGCTGCTCATCATCAATCTTTGATCAAATAATGATCAGTGACACTTCAATCCTTTAGTCGACTCTTACGACACGCGCAGGAGGAATTCGGGTGATGACAAATCTATTCTTACTGCCGTCACCACACGGCCACCCACATACAACCTCTCTCAATCTCACTCATACTATTTTTTTTTTTCAGCACACCCAACTCCCAGCTACGCGTCCGACTTGGCGAATGGGATGTCCGGGATTCCGGAGAACGGTACTCCCACGAAGAGTTTGCTGTTCAGCGAAAAGAAGTCCATCCTTCGTATGAACCGGCTGATTTTAGGAACGATGTGGCGTTGGTGCAATTAGATAGAGGTGTTGTCTTCAAGCAGCATATTTTACCGGTAAGTGATAAGCTTTTTCTTTCTTTCTTACGAGCAAACCCTCCTGCATGAGTGAGATGGAATCGGGGCATGATAATCACAAGAAGGTCCTGATGAATAAAGTTCATTCTTCGTACGAACTGGCAGAGTTTAGAAACGATGTAGCCTTGGTGCAATTAGATGGAGGTGTTGTCTTTAATCAACATTATGTTACCGGTGAGCTTTTTCAATAAGTATATTCTGACCTGTAAGGACATTTTCCTTTTAAGGCAACCTAATTAGCGTGAGCTTAAAAAACCTTGATCGTTTGTTAGTCGTATACCTCGAAATCACAAAATTTTTGTAGCTTTTCACCTATTCGCGTTTCGCCGCGATAGCGTATTTTTTTGTAGCATGAAATATCGGTGGTATATTTTGTTACTCGCATTTATTTTCAATAGATGTTTGCAACAGTAGCAAATTAATACAATAATACAGATATGTTCCCTCCGTATGAACTTGATTCATTTAAAATTGCCCCGCTGACTATAAGTGGATCCAGGTTCAGCTTCCATCTTCGCGAAATGCATAATATATATACCAAACTAAACTACAGACGAATAGGAAGGAAATATCGCGATATCATCATCATCATATCAGCCAAAAGACGTCCACTGCTGAATATAGGCCCCTCCAAAGATTGCCACAATGACCGGTCCTGCGCGACCCGCATCCTGCGGACTCCTGCGACATTCACCAGGTCACCAGTCCACGCTGCGCCTTCCGATACGTGGCCGCCATTCGAGAACCTTTCCGCTCCAACGGCCATCGGTTCTACGCCGCCCACTGCCACTTAAGTTTCTGCGATCCAGAGACCTATATCTTTTACTTTGATTCTGCGCGATATATAATAACGCGTTACAAGCAAATATCTATTGAGGTGAAAAGCGATTACAATGAGAAAAGGTAATTAAGTAAATATGCTAAGAATTTTATACACCATTGTAATTGGCTACCAGAAATAATCCTACTAGAAAAAATAACTGTTAAGAAATTTTGAGATCGCGGCGAAACGCGAAAATGTGAAAAGCTACAAGGATTTTATGATTTCGAGGTATACGACTAACAAACGACCTTGATTGAGGAGGGTCTTTTCAAAAGGGCTTATTTCCAGTTGGAACTTTTTTTGGGAAATTGAGAAAAACGTAAATCCACGGTTTCCATTTCGATATTTTAACTGTGTTTTTGATATGGTATTTAAGTAAGTTGATATACATGTTATGGCACTAAGTACATTGCTTTATCAACTTGAACTTGTATATTGACTTATTAGAACTTGAGATGCAGAGCACATATGTATTTCTCAACTATTAGCAAAACTACATTCATAGTTTTTAAAAATTGAAAGTGAAAATAAGTCCTTTATGAAGAGACAATCCTCAATTGCAGTCAGGTGGCTTATGATGGTCCCGTTTTATCTATTTATCGTGCTACGTATCACTTTCGCACTTACATACTTGTTAGAACCTGACGGCAACAACGACAAACGATTAAACTCGGTACCATCATAAGCCTACAGGTATCTTATGACATCGGTTCGACGCGGTAACGTATAGATAAACGCTCCACAAAGAATAAGAAAAACTCATTAATATTTAGTGGGCTTATAGAATACTTTAAAACAAAACTATTTCGGCCCAGCCGTTTTTGAATAACTATGGAACCCTACACTGAGCATGGCCCGACATCCTCTCGGCCTGTTTTTTCTGGTTTTGAATCTGTCATTGATTGCTTTTTTAATCAAGTGAGATTTGAGTATATGACCCAAAATCTAGGCGACAGAACACTCTGTCCATGATAATGAAATGTTTTTTTGTCTTATTTCAGGTGTGTCTACCTCAGAAGCAGGTAAAGTTAGCAGGCAAGATGGCGACGGTCGCTGGCTGGGGCCGCACGAGGCATGGACAGAGCACCGTGCCTTCCGTGTTACAGGTATTATACCAGTAAATACAACTTGGAAATCACACTCCACACAAAATTGTCTTTTGAAAATGGGATGAAATTCATGACATTCTACTAAATTATACCTTTTAAATAACCATTTGAGATCAGTCTCCATTGCCTAGTTGTAAGTGATCCTGCCTCTAGGTTCTGGGTTCGAATCCCGATGAGGGTATTCATCATCATCATCATCTTCATCATCAGCCTATGTTAGTCCACTGCTGGACGTAGGCCTCTCCTATTAACTATGCGTATAGAATAGACGCATTAGGAGGTAAATACCCATAATCGTCATGCTGGGCAAGCGGATTGGCGATCGCAGTAATGTGTCCACTAGGATGACGCTGCTGCCCATCATCAATCTTGTGGAATGGTCAGTGACACTTCAATCCCGACTTCATTAGTCGACTCTTACGACACCCGCAGGAGGAGTTGGGGTGGTGACAAATGTATTCTTACTGCCGTCACCACACGGCATTATGAGGGTATTATTCATGTATTTATTTATCACAAATATGTGTTCGTAGCTGTCATAGACATGTAATAGATATTATCAATCTATTACATAGTATCGTCGCTTGTTACCTACATCACAAACCCTAATTGAGCTTACCGTGCGACTGGGTCGATTTGTGTAAGATGTCCCAAGGTATTTATCATTTATTCATTTATCATCAAGGTATTATCTAATAAATAGGTACTATACCTAAATAAAAACCTTCTTCTTCAATTACTCTACCTACTAAAAAAAATCTCATCAAAATCCGTTGCGTAGTTTTAAAGATTTAAGCGTACAAAGGGACATAGGGACAGAAAAAGTGACTTTATTTTATACTATGTAGTGATAACCTCAATTCCAGGAGGTGGATGTTGAGGTGATCCCGAACGAGCGCTGCCAGCGATGGTTCCGAGCCGCCGGGCGGCGGGAGACCATACATGATGTCTTCCTCTGTGCTGGATATAAAGAGGTATGGCAGTTACTACACTACATGACAGAGCATGACTGTTGGTCGTAAAGGAGGTCTCGAACGAGCGCTGCCAGCGATGGTTCCGAGCCGCCGGGCGCCGGGAGACCATACATGACGTGTTCCTCTGTGCTGGGTATAAAGAGGTATGGCAGTTACTAGTCCATATATTGACTAGGTAGTAATTCCTCCTTATGCATAGGACAGAGCATGGTTAAGTTAGGTGGTCAGGCAGATCCCAAGCGAACAGGACAACATCGATAGTCAATTTTTTAGCATTGGTATTTGTCCTTTATACTTTCTTAGAACCTAAATAAATATATCACAACTTTAGAAAAAATCAGTCTATATTTCCGAGATCATATAACCCGTCAACCTTCAAGTTAAGGGTGAACAGGAACCTTCTGGGCGAACTACCCTCGCGTCTCTACACTCGGCTAGCCTGTGGCCATGATTAAGCCCATTAAAAAAAAACATTCTGACAAAGCAGTTAGTCATAGATGTGATCTAGAACAATCGCTGCTAGAATTGAATCTGAGGTGCCAAGGGATCAGGGACCATTCATGTGCTCCTCTGTGCTGGATATAAAGAGGTATGGCAGTTACTAGTCTACATGACAGAGCATGACAGTTGGTTATAGAGGTGATCACGAACAAGCGTTGCCAGAGCTGGTTCTGAGGTACCAAGGGACCGCCCAAGTAACAAAAGCGAATCTAAAAAGGGGATATTAGATATCTAATAGACTTCGATTTGATTGTCTACCATAAGAGTGACATTGCCCCCAAGCTATCTTCAATAACGCTTATAGATAGTCTATAGTAAAGTGGGCACAACCTTGTAACTATTCATAAGTCTCCCTCTAGAAACCACGAATAGACAGAGTTAAGAATTAAACATTTTCAAATAGTCTTAAAGCATTCTTCTAGAGTCTTTCTATACTATTTATAGACCACGATATGCACTAGTAGATGGTTAATAGATAAGCTTGAGAGCTAAACAGAAGTATTTACCTGAGAAGTTTTAAAACCAAATTAACTCAACCCTGCCAACCTTAAGAAAGATTTTAATAGAAATAGACAACGATACGTATAATGGCGCATATCTCAAAAGAATAATGCTAAGGTAATATTATAAAATGGCGTGACAAATTTCTAACTTCTTATTTCATGCGCCTAGTTTTTATCGGCTAATACTGATACTTAAACTTGCAAAACTTGGTGCGGATGAAAGTCTCTCGCTGAATTTGTGTAAAACTCTTTTTAAATAAGAGCGCCCGCTTGAAATGTAATATTTAATAAAATATTAACCAAATATAAAAATATTAAAAAAAAAATTATTGTGTTTATATGTTTAAGCCATTTGTTTCATTCATAATATAGTATATTAAAAAGTATAGGACGATTTGTTAGAGAGAATATATTCATAAAAGTACAAAAACAAGCCAAAAAATAGTTCGCTACAATAATTTCACAAAATATTAGGCAGTAAAAATGGCGTCTAGTTAAACTTGTCTAGAAAAATGATTTCTTTAAAACAAACTTTCTAAAGAATAATCTGTAGTATAGCTCTAGTAAATGACTATTTTTACTTGTTGCAAACCAAACTTCCTAGTCGAGGAATAAACTGGTTTATGAGTGGTTTAAGATTACCTATAAACTGCCATTTTTGTATACTGTTTTAACTTCTCACAGTATTTCTAGACATCAATCAGAGAACTGGCATTTTGAGTGCGTTGTATATCATTTTGGATGGATTAATGCAGAACGAATTCAAGAAGTTACCTTCTTAAAGAAATTTGTTTTTTATTTGTTGACAATATGAAATAATGTAATGGTATAATCGCAACTTCGCGCCGCCGGCGTGCGCGCGTGCGGAGTAGTCGCGAGACGCACGTCTTGACATGTTGAATTGTTTGGTGTATCCACGGTTCACGCGGCCGATTTGTAGTAGTTTTAACGTGTTATGTTTAGTTTTATCAGTGTATTTGAAGAGGGCGGAAAGTTTATTTTTTGTGGATCGTATTAAATTAGGTAGATATATCTAAATTATCATATTCGTACCTATCTGTATAAAGTTTCCCCGATTTCTAAGAATGAACATTTGACACGCATTGTTTATTTATTTATAGGTAGATGGAACCATTTCGTAATTAAAATTATTGTCTAATCTTTATTTATTATTTTAATAATCTTACCCGCTTAATCATGAGTCGCAAATCAGAATCGGAACTCCTTTTGCTCCTTTTCTGTATTTTCTTCTATTTTTAAATATTTGCTGACTCTCCGACGAAAGCCACCAGATCTTTTAATTTGTTTTACTGTCTCCATTGCATAAAGCCAGCTGATCTAGTAAAATTGCACTTATTTACACTATCTTTAAGCAAATAAACACTGGAACCACTATTTCACTAACATATTATTAGACTTACTGAAAGATATCTACAAAAGTAGTTTAAGTAGACTTTAGTCTTTTTATAAACAAACATAAGAGTACCACTAGCTAATACGGAATATCTGTAGGAAGTTAAATCTTAACATTTACCATCTTATCTAATAAAATACTGGAAAATAGGTACCTTTAGGCTTTATTAACTATTTACAGAACAATATGTCCTAAGATAATCGTCATACCTAGAAATGTACTTAAAATACGTGTTCTATAGATCAAATCATCTAAAAATCAAATATGAGAAAAGATACCCTATAAGGATACTTTTTCTTCATGGAAACCATTTATAGAAAGCCCTTATCTAAAAATAAACTGCGAATAGACTATCAATAGATAAATTCGTTTTAAGCCTTCAGGCCCATGTTACTTGGGCGGAGACTACACATGATGTGCTCCTCTGTGCTGGATATAAAGAGGTATGGCAGTTACTAGACTACATGACAGAGCATGACAGTTAATAGAGGTGATCTCGAACAATCGCTGCTCGAGCTTGTTCTCAGGCTCCAGATGATGACCAGATATGATGTGTTCATGTGTTCTGGATAAGAAGGTATGGCAGACTCTAGTGCATAGGACAGAGCATGGTTAAGGTGGTCAGGCAGATCCCAAGCGAACAGGACAACATCGGTAGTCGATTTTTTAGCATTGGTTTATGTCCTTTATACTTTCTTTGAACCTGAATATAGTAGATTGTGTCACAAGGGATCAAAATGGTATATTTCCGGCATGGGCGTATATTGAATCCTGAGCGTAATGAAGGATTCAAGCGTTAACGCCCAAGACGAAATAATTTTGATACCGTGTGACACATACTGCTTTTCACACCACCTATGAGAAAAATAAAAGATATATCACATATTTAATATTTATGCAAATAATCCACTCTGAAGAAATTTTTATCAATTATGAACGTACTGTTTATTTTCATATTTCATTTGTATTTTTTTAGGCTGGCAATAGAAAGTCCTTGAACAGAAAATTGCCACTTTGATCCCTCCTTTGAAGAAAGAAGACTCCTTTGAAGAGAAAGATATTCGAATAAGTGGTGTGAAAAACAACTTTATAAAAATACAGGTCCTTCGAACCGGATCATGTAAACGGACAACAGTTAACTATAATCTTAATTTCCAGGGTGGTCGTGACTCCTGTCAAGGGGACTCCGGGGGCCCCCTCACGATGAAGATGGAGGGGCGGAGCACCCTCATCGGGCTCGTGTCGTGGGGCATCGGCTGCGGACGAGAGCACCTGCCCGGAGTTTATACTAACATACAGAAGTTTGTGCCTTGGATCGACAAACTTATAGCCCCTTAAATTTCATGTGGAAACTGGCCTACTACCGCGAAAATCGAAACTCGTTAATTTCGAGGATTTTTCTCTGTCAGTCCGAAGGCGTCATTAGAGTGAGAGAGATAAATCCTCGAAATTTACGAATATCGTTTTTCGCGGTAGGGCCGCTGTTATAAGTATAACAACATCTCCTCTCTGACAAACATTCCGAGATCATATAACTTTATTTAATTTTGTATGGACGGTCAACCATCTTTTTTTAAATTGACCACCGTTCCTCTAATGACGAGGTGATTTGTTAAACTACTGAAAAATTAGGACTAGGTACTTGATTTGAAAAAGGGAGAAATTAAAAAGCTGCTACTAAAAATTCAGATGGTTATTTGAGTTGAAAATGTAATTAAACTAAATGTTTTTTAGTCAAGAACCGATTTGAAAATAAAACAGTACTTACAAATTAAAAACAGTACAGATTTACAGAGAATGCAAATAAACAAAAAAAGGCATGTTTATTAACCGTTTAACGGGCTAAGACTCAAAAAAAATATGCGTTTCTAGCCTCAATACCGTTGAGATTTACTATGAAAAATTGTGTTTAATACGAAAAATGCTGTATAAGAAAAAATACGAAAAGATAGTGCTATTGGTGTCGTTTTTGAGACCGGTGCCCTATAAAGGGGGCAAAATTACTGACTAAAGATATATTCTGAATAATCTGAATATTGATTTCGCAATATAAAATTTCAAATAATTGTAACAAACGTCTTTTAAGCAAAAATTTATATCATTTCTAGGTGACCTTTTTTCATAGGCTTTACGATTTTACTACATTGTTATCACTAGAATGACATCTTTTATCACTTCTTCATTCATCGTCATCGATTCCTGTCATTACAAATGACATCATTACAAATTACTTATTCATTATCATTACAAGTATCATTCATTAATTCATACATTAATCATTTTCATCACTTTAACGCATACTTTTGCATCTAAACCACAGGATTTCTAATATGCATAGTTAAACATCAATAGCTTTTTATGCAGGAAATGATATCATACTTAATATTGAATTCAACAATTGCATGTTAAAAAAGGGTTGCATTCGTTTTACTTCGTATAATTTTCGCACAAATTGAAATCAAGTTTATTTCCTACCAAATATATAACTTTCATGACTAATTTTGAAACTTTTTCTTGTATGGCTGGACCTTAGGATATCTTAGAGTGCTGCCTGTCAATCGACAATTTTATGTGAAAATTAGATTATAAGATATTTAAATAATGTTTCGTTAAAAGTCCTAAATTAGGATTGGACTATGTGGTCCTTTTTTGTTTTAACTGTAGATTTTTATATTATTTATTTGTAGGATATTTTATTTTTAGCTTTTTTATGTTCATAAAATAAACCGTTGAAGAAATATGCATTTTTTTATTTGATTTTCAATACCCACTTTATACTTACAGTCATAGGCAAAATAAGGTATATATACAGGTGTATAAATGTTCAAAAATATGTCCCAGTGCACTTTAATTCTCTGTAATAAGAACGTCGTAACATATTTATGACAGGATTCTTTGGAGACATCTTTTTGCTCTTGACTGTACCTAAGTATTCACAATGTGCCCAGTTTCCTAAGATTTACTCATACTTGTCAGCAAAAATAAAGTTAAAGGCAAAAAAAACCGACATCAACCGATTACTCCAGGATCCCCGATATGTTTCCATCATTGGTTTCCTCAAATCCTAGTTTCTGAATGCAAACTCTTGTAAATGAATGAAAATTCCCAACAGCGTCATACATACCTGTAACATTTTGAAGAGATCCCTCGATTTCTCCAAGATCCCATCATCAGACCCCAACTTGGTGCCAACGGGACCATCAGGGTAATACACGTTCGATCACAAAAAAAATCAAAATCGGTTCACGATTCTCGGAGAAATCATACAACGAAAAAAATCAGTCGAATTGAGAACCTCCTCCTTTTTTTGAAGTCGGTTAAAAATTAAACAAAGTACATTGTACAATGAAGTCACTTGAGTACGATACGAGAATACTAACGAGAGTCGACAAGCTCTCAAAATTGCTCGAGTACCTACCGATCGTGATGCATACCGTGTTTTTCATCACCAGGGTGCTTAGACAAGTTGCCAATCGCTAACCCTTTATCGTCAATCGTAAACGAAAGGCAGCTAACTGTCTTTGTCGAACTAATATGAAAGGGTGACAGAGAGGGAAAACTAATACCTACGATACGCTACTAATAAGCGTTAGTGATTGGCAACTTGGCTAAGCATTCTGAGATCAGACAAATGTGCGTCATTGTTCGCAATAATATGGACATGACACCAAAGTTGGTTAAATTAATAAATTTTTCAAATTTGATTTCGAAGCTTTAAGGTGACTTTTTACATACAATGGTTTTCATATCGGTGTCAAATACGTAATTTTCTGAAAATTATTAATTATTTAATTATCTTTAGAGTCATGTCCATGTCATTGTGAACAATGACGTATATTTGTCCGACCTGTGTTTATCACACTTGGGGCAAATAATAAGTTTTCTTAAAAAAAAGTAATTAATATAATCACGTGTGAAATTAACTAATTATACCTATAGGTATGTTGTATTGTAAGAATTAACTGAAAATATAAATGAATTTTAATGCGAATATTTCAAAATGCAACTCGTACAACAGTTAACACCATTCACCAGTAGAAAATACCAGAATTCGGTAATTCCTTTATATGCCGGACTATTAAAAAGTGTAATTCTTTACCGGCACATGACTGTGTTTCCGCATACCTATAAGTTGGGACCCTTTAAACGAAGCGTGAAGAAGCATCTAGCGGGCCAGCAAGGCGGTGGCAACTAAAGGTGCGTTTAAACCAAAAGAGCATTCGCTGTTCTAGCGCCCGTTCTACGAAATCAACCAATCACGTTTTGTGTACCGATCGAATTTCGTAGAGTGGGAGGTTAGAACAGCGAATGCGGTGCGGGAAAGGTGCGGTTAAACTGAAAGAGCATTCGCTGTTCTCGCAAACGCACCTTAACAGGTTACTGATTGTCTCCTGTTCGTTGCCGCCGCGATTTGGCCTCTACTTTTCACTTACGATCTGGTGGAGTGGAGCCACTTTGTTGTGCCAACATAAAAAAAAGAAAAAAAATGTAAACAAAAATGGCTGATATTCCAGATATTTATATAGCATTTGACGTCTTTCACTAACGTAATATCGTAAAGCACGGTCACAGATGTATATTTTTCACGAACGGTATACAATCTCTTGAATATTATAAGGAAAGTAGAGTACCATAAATTATAATAATTGCCGCCCTCTATCGAGTAAATCACAAACTATAAGGCCAGCTACACAATACGTAACTGGCGCCATCTATGAGGAAAGGCTAACATTACAACGACGGGCAAAAGACTTTCAGTGAAAGTTCCAAGCTCAGATTTGTATTGAAATAAGTCGATAATTTTAGTACTGTTTCAGACCACTAGATGTACTTCCAATTTCGTACCTCTGCCATCATAATAAAAAAGTTTAGTTTAGGCAGGTTTAGGTAAAAATAGTAATCTTCCACAAAAAAATCTTAAACCGAAAAAAAATTTATAATATGTTTATTGAAAATGATTTGATTATTACGAGTATATTAATTGAAAATGTGTTTTCCTAGATATAAAATAATATATAAAATATCGCTTTCAGTATAGATAGTTCTTTTTAGGGTTCCGTAGCCAAAATGGCAAAAACGGAACCATTATAGATTCGTCATGTTGTCCGTCTGTCCGTCTGTCACAGGCGATTTACTCGGAACCTATAAATGCTACATTAATGAAATTTGGTAAGGATATTATGTGTTGTATGAACCGCTACAGGATTATGATACCAAATAAAAAAAATTGGGGTTGGGGCCCAGGTACATGTAACTGAGGGAAAGAATTTTTTTTAGATTTATATAAGCGTGTGGGGTATCAATAAAAGATCTTTGAAAACTATATAAAGGTTTATAAATCAGTTAAATCACATTTTATTTAAGCGAACCATTTTCGAGATATCAGCTCTCAAAGACTGAAAAATGTGTCCCGCTCTATTTTTTAAACTACGCGGTATAAAAATAAAAATAAAAATAATGTAATGCACATTAATAAACTCTATCAACGATTTCTAGTTTGATTAAATTATCTCTTATAGTTTTTGAGGTAGGTTGACTTAACTGTATTTTTTTTTAATGATAAATTGATAATGGTACGGAACCCTTCGTGCGCGAGTCCGACTGGCACTTGGCCTTTGGTTTTTAACGCTAGCGTGCAACGAGTTGTTAATTTTTTGACAGAACAAATCTTCGGAGGGCCATCTGTACCAAAAAATATCGTACGATACGCGTGCAAAGATTCGTATATCGTGTCGATTTCAACAATCCCTGCGGTCTTGTTTTGATTTATCACCACACGTTTCGAGCCGTTCTTTCGTAATTGTATGGTAATATACTAAGTATTTAATATTACGAAACGTAATTGAAAATGACAACCCATAAAATTGCCGTTAATACCACTATCACTACATAGTATAAAATAAAGTCACTTTTTCTGTCCCTTATGTCCCTTTGTACGCTTAAATCTTTAAAACTACGCAACGGATTTTAATGAGATTTTTTTTAATAGGTAGAGTAATTCAAGAGGAAGGTTTTTATGTAGGTATAATACCCGTGCGAAGCCGGGGCGGGTCGCTAGTTGTACATAAATATAATAGCATAAAGCTAAAATATCATTAGCAATATTTGCCACAAATATGCGCCTGGGCATGGCATTGAACTTGCGCGTTGATGTCTTTTCTGAGAAGGGCGTCGCCATATCGTTACTTACTCAACTTCGTATCTGTGACACTCATTTCATGGGGAAAACACCCGTATTCAGAAGAACAGAAAGGTGACATTCCCATGAATTGATTGCTGGAAATATGAGGTTAAATGTAGCGATCATATTTAATATGCATACAATACTAAACTCCCCAACTCTTCTCTTTCCTCTACAGTGGTGTATAGTATACAGGGTAGGTAAGGTGGAAGTACTAGTCCCCTACGCAGTAACAATACTCGTAATTATAGCTTGAGTTGCCACCGATAAGATAAAATCGACTTCTAGGGCATTTAAACGATGATAAATGTATGTGCCTTTAATGCTTTATATCCTAACTTTGAAATAATTAGCTTGTATCTAAATTATTTGCATAATTTTAAGACAGGCTGTCATTTATTAGGACTGAGTGTTAATATATGTGAATTGAAAGTTATACGGAGGTCTAGTGGGACTGCCAGCAATAGCACCTGATACTTACTCATACAATGGAGTTGACTAAGAAAATTTGCAATTTTGAGACAAATTTTGATATTGTCACCCTATAAAATAAATACTATTTAACAAAACTTACAAACTCCCACAGATGTCATACATACCATATATCAAGCAATCGTATCTACTTAGCGTGTCAAATGAACTCAGTAAAATCTACTGAGTTTTCCGTCTTTAATCGCAGCTTGCAGCTTTCGGGCGTCAAATTTTGTAAGTTGAAGTGAACAAAAACATTAATAATGCCTCCTTAAGTAATATTAATTGCAAGAACACAAAAAATATGAATACTCAAGGGCCTGAGACATATTTAAAATCATAGGCAAGTAACAACTTCAGTACAAAATCTGACACGCTCGGCCACCATATAAATGAATGAACTTATTTTCTTCTATCCAAATCTAATTCTGTGCAAACTCCTCTCCCAAAATACATGACAATACTTTATGTAGATTTATACAGCGTGTTTTTCTTCATACGCTATAACTTTAACGGAAGCTTATTTAGGTCAAATATAACTACTAAACCAGTGTTTTAACTCTTACTGTTATTGAGTTATTAAAAAAATAAGTTTAATCACTGAACATGTGTAATTGCAACCTTTATTACATTCTAATGTTACTTATTTTGACATGTGCCGTCAGTTACCTACTGAGATTAACTTTTATTTTATTCTTAAGGTTCTCTCACACTTACCATTTCATTTATTATGTATGAAAACATAAAAAAATCTTTTTTATCGAATTTTCCAAAAGCCTGTATACCAGACAACTTTTATTAATGTCCCAAGTAACCTGTCTTATTTATAGCATAATATCGAAAAGAACATAATATATAATAGCAAAATATTGTCATTCAAATAAATATTATCTGTTAACATGTTACGCACTGGTACTTCCACCTTAGCGACGATATTTAATATGCATAGATGCTGCCGATGTATCCTCGTCCTACCCACTGTGATTTCTAAAGGACATATTAGATCTTTGACAAATTATGAATAAAAAGCCTGTTTAGGTTGTAACACTTAATTTTTAAATTTAAACTTCTTTTTGTAATGTTTTTCAGTAATTTTTAGGTTTATGTAGATTTTAGATCTAGTTTTTAATTTTTTTTTATCTAGTTTTAACTTTTATGTAGTATTTAAAATGTTAAACAAAGAAAAAGCGACTATATTTTAATATTCATTTGTTTTTAATTTCAACAGCTCATATTTAGTATGACGGGCAAGTTGAGGGTATGGAGTATACAGGTTATGTAGTTATTTTATAAGGTACAGTGGCGTTCAGAATTGCATGGACAATTAATGAATGAATTCATTCGTAAACTGTCCATGCAATTATGAACCCTACTGTACCTGGTCTTTTTTATACAAATATGTATTGTTTAGTGCTGTTTTCGTGGTTTTTATAATGATCACCGAATATTAAAAGACAGAAAGAATGTCGTTTTTCGCAATATTTTTGTAATGGTTAACCACAGGTTCAGTCGTATTAATGATATCTCTACGAGCGCTTATATAGCCACTATCAGAACCACGAGTTTAATGCCGTACTTGAAACGTCGGAGGTAATTTTATACAAATAGAAATAGACATAACTTTATTCGTAACATACACAAAAATCACAAAATACAGAAACGAAAAATAATTATACAAATAAAAGCGTGTATGCTACGAAATGGAAAAATGTCATCTCGTTAAAGTTTAAATGATTATTAAATTAAATGAAATAGAAATAGGTAGCTAATATACAGAACCAATACCGTGTATAGTTACAGCTTTCTGGTCCAGTAGAATAATATATAAATATTGATAAACCTTATTCTCAGCATTCCATATAAAAATTACTTTATATAAATTATAATTAATGCTTTTCAATTTTAGAATTATAACTAACGTGAGACTCAAACATACCTATTTAAATATTTATCAAACGGGCTACTCACGTAATTTAAGTCGATAATTGCTCGACATTTCCATCCATTTAGAGGATCCTCATCATGGCGTACTCGCGGGCCGTGCACGTCGGGCTTTGGTCGAATTACGTGAGTAACCCGTTTGATACAGTCATATTTAAATATTGATGTTTAATTAGATTATAATGAATGCTGGAGGGCATTCCACATAAAAATTACTTGATGTACCTAAATTATAATTATTTAAGTTACTTACCTTAGTTTTCAGTTGTATTTTCTTTCTACTTACTAAAAAAACTATGGACTAAAGCAATCCGAAATTAATGTATTTCATTTCATGTTTTATTTAAATATTAAATGAATTCTAACTTGGGTACTTAACATTTATTGCTTTTTTGTATAATCTAATTAAATTCCACATAAGTATATAAAATACTTAATAGCTCCCATCCAAGTCGCAAAAAGCGGCCATACAAGGGCGCAAATACAGCAAAAAAACCCGTTAGTGCAGGTTTTAAATATCCTTCTGACATCATCGGGCTAGCATGCCTCATGGCGCCAATACGAACTTTTATATCATTCGTCAGCCTCCGGAGCCTAGTTGGTATTTGGTCACTACCAACTTTAGAAGGAAGGACTGCCTTCGAAGCTGGAGGTTCCGGGTTCGAATCCCGGCGAGTGCATTATTTGTGTATTTATTTAGGTATCACAAATATTTGTTCCTTGGTCATGGCTGTCTATGTGTTCAAGTATGCGGCCGCCTTAAACGTAGTTCGTTGTGTCTACGCAAGTAGCATCCCATACCAACATCCGTCCCAAGCTCCAAGAAACCAAAGACACACCATCAGGTCTCTTACCATCATCTCTAATAATACCAGTGTCTTATTAAAAAATAATTTTAATAAATAATAGGAAATCAAAATAATAGATAATACAAACCTAAAAAATTGCATTATTTCATAATAGAAAAAATAGAAATAGAAAAAACTTTATTCGTAGCACACACAAAATACAGAGACGAAAAAATAAATATTATACAAATAAGAACGTGTAGGCTACGAAATGGCCTCATCTCAGCATTTTGCTGGCGAGTGCCAGCGCTGGTCTTCCACGCACTAATCACGCACTTTTAAAACACAATCTTGGTTTTATTACAAACTTAATTAGAATTATTTATACATTCTTTTAACTTTTTCCCCCTCATTCATAAAACTCTCTTAAATTGTTTGTCCCTTTGGGTCGTATCAATATGCCTATAAGAGCGAAAAGGACAAGCAGCTTGTCAAGTTGGGTTAGTTTGTATCTCCTTATAAATAAATAAGTTCACTACGAACGACACAAGAACTACGAACGAGTTGTTGCCTCTCTCTCACACTTGTGAATTTGTACGTAAGTGTGACAGGGAGGCAACACTTGGTTCGCGGCAAAGCCTCACTCCTCAGTTCTCAAGTTGACGAAAGAGACGGCGAACGTCCCATGCTAGCCCGCTGGTCAGTAAAGGCGAGAATAGCATGAATCGTTCACCGGCGGCCTTCGACGCCTGCGCAGTGATGCCAGCGCTAACGGAATTTCGACATTTTTGGGGTATTTTAACCACTATTGCATATGATAGATTTTTATAACACAAAGGTCAATGACACTTAAATATACGCTATAATTCAGAAGAGTTTTCTAAAGGGCTTATAATCCACTTTGACAATAGAGATTAGTTCTCTTATAAAAACAGAAAAAAACACACTGGAAAATTGGAAATGGGTGTTTCTATGCGATTTTTATGCGTTTTTATTGTTCATTACCATCACCACTTTATTTTCCGTTTTATAAAAGCAAACGAGACTATTATGCCACAATAACAGACAAACATGCGTCTGCTACAAAATAACCGAAAATGACTCCACTATTTATACGCAGTTCGTCAATAATTTCGGAATGGTAATGACTTCATTGGTGTGACAGAATAATCGCATAGAACTACCCAAATAAGTCCTTGTGAAAAGACACTCCCCAATCATTAACCAAATTTGACATGTAAATGAGATGACTGTACTTTAATCAATAAAAAGTCTACAAATCTAAAATGTGACCCACGCTCCCTCCAGTTCCGGAAACAGCAGTTCGATTTCCTGAAGCATCTCGCATTTCTAACCTAGCCTAAGCTACTATTCTAGGAGAACTCTGAACTTCCGTTTACGGGAAGGTTGCATTTCTAACTTAGCCTTATCCTCTTTTTTAGTAAATCTAGTAACAGTAAATTTTTCTGAAGGTCGCGGTTGTAACCTACCTGTTTATATATTTAGTTTATGACAGTAATCAAATGTCAGAAAGCAAATGAACATTAGGATTATAGAGATGCATGTGCTATAGGTACATAATTCTAGTTAATTAATAATTTTCAAAGTGAGTGCTATCATCATCATCATGTCAGCCGAAAGACGTCCACTGCATAGGCCTCCCCCAAAAATTGCCACAATGATCGGTCCTGTGCCACCCGCATCCAGCGGACTCCTGCGACCTTCACCAGGTCATCAGCCCACCTTGTGGGAGGCCTACTCAAGTGCTATGTCAATGAATATTTACTATTTAGGTAAACCGTTCTTCGATTTTACAGTAACAGGACTTATTTAATGTATTCCAGACTATTTAATTGTAATATTCAAACATTCTCGGCCAAAACAATTTAGGGTCATTTGCAGAAAAAGTGTACCTTTTAATGTCACGAAAATAAGGACGTAAATTGAGATTTCTCAGTTTAGTTACTCCCATACTAAAGGTATGAAAAATTCTGTAACAAATTTGAGATTTTTTTATCACATTCGTTACATTTCGTTTCATACATTTAGTATGGGAGTAACTAAACTGAGTAATCTCAATTTACATACTTATTTTCATGACATTAGGGACATTTTTTTTGTTTCATAACTGAAAAGTACGCACGATGCCGAGTAAAATGATGTATTACAGTCCATGATCGCAAAACAAAGTTAAAAGGTACACTTTTTCTGCAAATGAACCTTTAGGATAATTCAAAAGGAATCGAAGGGATGCGGCAGGACCCCTTCGAATTAATCGGGTACCAAAAATACTCAACAAAATTTTAAAACATTTCCCCCATTATTTTAACAAAGCCCTGGCAACACCGACGCACGCGCGCCAGTACCAACCCGACCACCGAACGCGCGGGCGCAATGCCAATCGCCAAGCAACGAAAATCGATAACGAAACGCAAATACTAAACTAAAAAGCCACCAAAAACGAAACGCTACACACTGGCCAGCATTCAAAAATTCAAATTTAGAATTTTAACTTTTTAATTCTCACAAAAACGAAGCATATGGCCAGACCAAGGATGTGAACTTTTTTTGTTTTGAAAAGTGTATTGAAATGTGGATCTTATGTGTTTGAGTGTTGGTTGAGTTTTGAGTGAGTGTACAGGATTAAAATTAAAATAAGTTTTTAAAAGGTAAGGTGACCTTTGAAATGTATTTAAAGTATTTTTCTTATTGGTTTTAATTCCTTCTTGTATGTATGTGGTTATTTTGTTTTTTCTTCGTATATGTGGGAAATGACACTGAGCTTCAGTTACCGTAGACTGTGAATGCTATAGGTACACATGCGCGTTGACAATCTAAAAAGAGGGCTTTAATTCTCGAAGGACAGAAATCGATTGATAAAATTGGCTTGAAAAAAAGAACGTAGAATGTATTATAGTTATAATAGTTCTTTATAATCGTAATAAAAATATTTGTTGATACTTTATGGGTAAGTACTAAAATAAAAACAGAATTTCCGATAAGCATGTGACCTGACTGAATGATGATAATGATGATGTGTTGCAACGTGCTTACATAGAGTTAGAACGATGAGGTCATAAATCTAGACACGAGGTAGAGGTCTTAAATTATAGCTTACTGGAATGTAGAGTCTTATACATAAACAAGAGCTTTTTAACAGAGAGAACGGACTTTAAAGGAACTCTACTACTAAAATACGGATTATAAATTCATAAACGTCCCTTGTCCCTTTCGATCGTATCAATATGTCTATAAGTCCGAAAGGGACGAACAATACTTAAGTAGCGGGTTGGTAAGTTACGAGGTATATAAATAAGGGGGTTAGTTTATATTATATTTTACTTGAGGTCAATTGTCAGATAATGGTATAAACAAAAGATAAAGTTAAGTATAATTTCCGCCGCAATTTAAGAATTGCCCAAACAGTAGACAATAACAGTTATCACATTATCTTAGCGGTTACATAATGTAGTGGCACCTCGGTAATACGAACCTCAAGGGAAGCGCGGCTTACGATAACGATCTTCGTTGTATCATTAAGTTTTTTGTACTTGGGGCCTATTTCTCGAAAGCTTGTATCTTGTAATACAAACGGAAGTCCTTATCTAACGAATAGTGTCAAAAAGAGTCTTCCACTTGTATTACAAGTCACAAGCTTTCGAGAAACTGGCCCCTGGAGTATGTTTGGATTGCTGGCAAAACTTTTTTTGTACATTCTGTCAGCTTGGATTATGCGAAAAGCTTTTTGATTAGAATTTTTAGATAGTTTGGGATTACAAATTGTATTAAAGATGCAATTGCAACCTGTAGGATTAAATATGTTGAAAAAAATTATGCTGATATGCCGTGTAAGTTAATATCAATCATGACAAAAAAGCAAAACAAGTAAGATATGAATGAAAAATTACCAAGGTTTTGAAACTATTTTGGCACTAATCTACATAACATGTAATACATACATAACTACGCCATATTATCATAATGACTATTATACCAAAATAAATAAATCATAAAAAGAAAAAAAAATGTGAGTGAGTTTAGTAAAATGTCCCACTTTGTCGTTTGCCATAAAGCCGCTTTGTCAGTTTATTCATGTAAAGATACAAGGAAATCTCGTCTTTATGGTAAACTACAAAGTGGAACGTTTTACTAAAAACTAACACAAATATGGTGAGGCATTTTTATCAAGTTACGAAATACATACATTGATTCATCTTCTCGTGGTTCGGATTATCGAGGTTCTACTGCGCTGTACAAGGTTTCATCTAACCGTAACCTTTTAACCTCCAAGTGCGTAACTGTGACGGCCACGTCTGTTAACTTGTTAAAGCTTCTATCTCTCTTTATTGTAGGAATGTACCTGCGGCCCTACCGCGAAAAACGAAATTCGTAAACTTCGAGGATTTGTCTCTCTCACTCTAATGATGCCTTTCGTTGGAGTGACACAGAAAAATTCTCGAAATTTACGAAAATCGTTTTTCGCGGTAGTAGGCCTGTACCATTTAGTTAGTCTATGGTCGAATAAAAAAAAAAGTCCTGAATTTCAGTTCACAAGTTTCACCACCTCTTGAGTGCACCACGCTAATGAATTTCAATGTCAACCTATAAAAAATTAAACTTCCATTTAAAAATAGTTGTGATTGGTCTATCAAAGTTTTGATTGGCTACAGTATTCTATAAACATTTGTCAAAGATGTTGCGCCGAAATATGCGCGGTGTTAAGAAAAGCGCCATGTCCTGCCCATATCTTGGCACAATTGAACAATTGGTTTTGGGGGCATTTTTGAGCTGGCGTTAGACGTCCATGTTATTATATGGTCGCAGGTAGGGGGTTAGAATAGCGAATGCTCGTTTGGTCTGAATGCACCTTAAGGAACTCAATCGCGATTCAGATTAAGTAGGTCCTAAACTAAATCGCATAAGTAGGTCGTGGCCCCCTGATTACAGATATATTTGAACGTTGTCAGTACAGATATTTCTGTGGTCTATAAGCATAACTAACCGCCAACCAGTCAAGGCCCCGCCCACACGTTACGTCATAGACGGAACCGCAGAACCTTCGACATTCACTCGGAGATAGTCTTTGGGATTGAGACAATTCCTCTGGGCTTTGACAGAATAACAGTTTTGCAACTTTTGCGAATTGCAACATTATGCTGAGTCAAAGCCTTTTCCTTCTCGCATACATTGCTGGACACGGTTATGTTGATCATTATATCAAATGATAAAACAGTGTTTCAACGTTTTTATGTATTTATGTTTTACGGCTTCGATAAAGGATTCATAAATATACATACATTAAGTTAGGGCATTTGAGTAGTCTCTATCTTAAGTGAGTAAAACCCTAGCTAGACTGATGTATATTATTTTTAACTTTTGTGTTATTGTAGTTTTCTGATTATTGTTGCGTCCTGCGTATGTGTGCTTTAGTGAATAAATTACTTTTTCTTAATTTCTTCTTTCTTTCTTTTAATTTGTGAGCCTATTGTCGCTTATATCATAATATCAAGACTTAACACGTTCGACGCTGGTGACATAATATATCTGTGATCAACACAATCTGACTGCTATGCCAGTCATCATCCTCGCCAGGGATCGGAAACCGATTTTTTCTCCATACAAAAGAACTGTTCGAATTTCGTTTTTTTTTCGTTCTTCGGTATATAAATTCTTTGTTAATGGAGTAATTTGAAAATTATTGCCAAAATTATTATATGGGTAACTTCGTAACAAAAACTGTACCGTTACTTTTTTTTTCATTAAGGATTTTAACTAATGTACAGAGTTGTTACTATCGACCTAATAAACATGCATTTAACGGCCAACATTTTTTTCCCGTTTGCAGAAACACACGACATTGACTCATCCATAATAATAAATATTCATGCAAATACAAGTCAGATTCTTAAGACGACAAATAACTATACGTATCTAAGATATATGCAAGTAAACAGGTAATTTATCGTGACCTTCATAAGATCACAATCTTATAATGACTTCGCATTCATTGCTTGATAATAGCAAACTATTTTATACATAGACCTAAACCATGCGTCAGTAGAGAACATAAAGTGTAATCAAATCTAAAAAATTGCATTCCATTTGAGGTGATAGGACCGCGTGCAGGGTCCGCCCGGATAGCTCCTTATCCTTACCCGTTAACCTGCCGCTAAATAGTTAGTACTGTGTTCCGGTTGGGGGTACGGTAGCCGGTGTAATTACTGGCATAGAGGCAATCCATCTAAGTCCTCAGGGTAGGCAGCGCATAGGCAATTTTTTCGTCACTAGGTCCAAGGGCCTCAGTTCCCGCTTTCCGTCAGGTGGGCTGAGAGCTCAGTTGTCTACCTTCGTACAATAAAAAAATAATAATCACACACTTTTAGAACATAATCTTGGAATTGATAACCAACTTAAAACCGTAAACATTGAGGTCACATATATTTTTAGTTATTTCATATACCTAGCTTGCAGCTTCCATATTTCTTCTTAATAGGTTCATGTATATTGCACATTTAAATGTTTTATAGCTATCTTGTGTATCATCGTAAAGATCATTGGATGACGTGATGCTCTATCCGGTTTATAAGATACAGTCGATAATAAACAAGTAATATAGATTGTAAATATAAAATGACATTGAAGTACCAAAGAAAAAGGATTTAGTTCACCAACGTCGTTTACGGTACTCGTACATATAATGTAATAGTAGTGTGATTACTTAAAAATCGCAAATCAAAGTATTTCGTTAACCTGCCGCATCAGTGTTTGTACTGCTGTGTTTCGGTTTGGGGGTAAGATAGCCGGTGTAATTACTGGCATATAGGCAATCCATCTAAGTCCTCAGGGTAGGCAGCGCATAGGCGATTTTTTATCACTATGTCCATGAACCTCAGTTCCTGCTTTCCATCAGGAGGGCTGAGAGCTCAGTTGTCTACCTTCGTCACATATTTTTTTTTTTTTTTTAATGGCGGAGAAGACGCATTTTATTTAAATCAGATACAGCGTGTTAAATGCAGTTGTGCAATCTAAACGTATGCTTATCTCGTGCACTTGCAATTGCAAAAGCAGTATTAGCATGCTAATTGGTTCCTTAATTAATCAGTGAAAACGGGTTAAACATGTCCGTCGTAAGATTTCGAAATGTTCCGTGGGATTTTTTATTTAAGATTTATCTTAGATATAATAGATTTTTATGCAAACAACTGATAAAATTTAAGAAAAAACTAGGCTACGGATAATTTATTTTCAAGGACAAGTACATGAAACTATTACTTAATATATAAATTGATTTTCCTAACTAGTGCCTTACACGTAAAATCGTCCCTTACACGTGCAATGTACCTACTATTGCACTTGCTTGAAATGTACTAATATCTTCATGTAGATTGGAACCTCTAATATCAAATGTAGAATGTTTTAATTCAAACGACGAATGGTATATGTTTTAATTCAAATACTTATACCTATTGTACGAACAAATAAAACATGGAAGCCGCACGCCATTCTAAATTGCCTCTCAAAAACGGTTTTTAATTTTAGTTGACAAGTGTCACCCCCTCAACAATGCATCACGGCAATGAATTTCAGTGTCAACCTGTAAAAACTAAAACCGACATTTATCAATAGTTGTGATTTTGGAGCATTCCATGAAAACATCTACTTTTAGTCGCTTACGACTCGCTATGGTAGCACCCTAATAAAATATGCTAGCTGCTAGGAAACACTGTCAATCATAAAACCTTGATATGTTATTATTATGCCGTAACTCAGCTTACTAATTTAATTTCTCAAAAGTATTGAAAAGACAGTGTCGCTTACGACATGTTTTCATGGAATGCTCCTTTTAACAATAGGTGCATCAAAGTTATGATTGGCTATATTCTATAAACATTTGTCAAAGATGTTGCGCCGAAATATGCGCGGTGTTAAGAAAAGCGCTATATCCTGCCCATCTTGGTAAAATTGGACAGTTGTTTTTGGGGGCATTTTTGGGCTGGCGTTACAAGTCCATGTTATACAATGGTCGCAATACCTATTCAACAATCGTTTAAATTCAATTACAGAATGGGGCAAACTTCATTTTATTTAATTCAACATAATGCTACATACGCATTAACGTCATAACATAATGAAATCGATTAATATGTTAAAGTTTAGAGTTCATATCTGTGATCTATCGACAGACGATCGATGGCGAAACGTTGAGTGTGGGAGGTTTACAACATCTTCAGTCGCTACGGCAGGTGCATACTGTATTATAAGATTCGAGTGGAAATCGTAAAATATAAATGGTTAGTAGAAGAAAGAGAAAATGACTAAAGTTCTTTAATTTAAATACTTGTCACTACTCGAATTCAAATATAAAATCTATTTTTTTTTTCGAAACTACAATTTATGTACATAGATTAAATCTGACTAATCTACTTAACCTAACCTATATCTAAGATTGGCCCTTGTGGCATTGTACCGAGGATGCTAGCGGCATTTCCTCGCTGTATCGCAATACTGATGCGTTGTGCGAGGAAGTCGCCAGCTCTTCTGTCTTTAGTTACATCAACCAGACGTTTCGCGATCTCAGCAAACAATTTGCGTGCGCTAGGGCCCCATGAACCTAAAGTTAAATCTAATTATTTATAATAGATAATTAGGCAAACTATTTATAAGCGATATTATAAATTATAATATAAAAATACCAATCAAGTTTAAATTCATAAAGATATCGCACTTAACTGCAATTAAAGCTTTTTCTTTCTAATTGGGTGTCTCTATAAAATATTTTAAAATAAAAATAAAACCGCCTTCAAAAATTCTCCAGAACTAAAAAGTTAAAAATAATTTTATTTCCTACTTCTTAGGATTTCCTACCCAAACCTTTAAACCTTTTACCCTATTCATTGAAATAAAATATTATGGCTAGGTATCCTACAGATTTCTTAGAAGTCGGTGCCAAGCCAAATACGTTCATAGGTATATATTAGATAGAGCTTTGTAACTTACTGTCACTCCGATTATGCTTTTATCAACAGAATGGTCTGCCTCAGTCATTTTCATGAAAGCATAACCGGAGTGACAGTAAGTTACCAAGCTCTACCAAATACATAATACTCGCGAAGTGAACATATTTGGCTTGGCACCGACTTCTAAGAAATCTGTAGGATACCTAGCCATAATATTTTATTTCAATGAATAGGGTAAAAGGTTTAAAGGTTTGGGTAGGAAATCCTAAGAAGTAGGAAATAAAATTATTTTTATCTTTTTAGTTCTGGAGAATTTTTGTAGGCGGTTTTATTTTTATTTTAAAATATTTTATTTTTTGCTTTTTAGTAGTGTAATTTACATAAAATCGTTATTTAGTATGCTCTAAATACTTGTAATTAGAATGTACTGCACTGTAGTAGGCCAGAAAATCTGAACTGGCTAACTTATATGAATATACAACAAACCGTCTGTGCGATATTCAAAGAATTATCCCATTATCAAGGAGTTATACAGTGTATCATCAGCAGGTAAAGGTAAGAATCATTCAAAGATTATAGGTAGGCCTTAGCATGCCTATTTAAAGAATCACTAACCGCTAACCAACATGTCATAACTACTAAGCAAACACTTTAATAGATCTCGAAAATGTATGACAGTTGTTATATTCAAAGAATTATCCTCTAACTCCTAATCGTTAAGGAGTTATACCTTTCATCATCAGCTCACCAACAGGAGACTATGACCACCTAAAGGCAAATACTCGAATAGCTTCCAAAGTACGTTTAATATGATATATTTAAGAATTATCCCCCAACTCCTAATCTCTAAGGAGTTGTACCTTCCATCATCAGCTCACCAACATGAAAGGATGACCACCTAAAGGCAAATACTCGAATAGCTCCCAAAATACACGAAACATGTTATATTTAAAGAATTATCCCCCAACTCCTAATTACTAAGGAGTTGTACCTTCCATCATCAGATCACCAACTTAAGACGTTCATGACTAGACGCAAATACTTCATTAGTCTTCGAAAATAAATGAAAAATGTCATATGTGCCTACAACATTGAAGAGTTCCCTCGATTTCTCCAGGATCCCATCATCAGATCTGGATTCGGTGACAATGGGACCAACTAGAAGGTATCCCTTTCAAACAAAAAAGAATTTTTCAAATCGGTCCACGCGTCTTCGAGTAATCGGGGAACATACATAAAAAAAAAAAAAAATTTCGACGAATTGTAAACCTCCTCCTTTTTGAAGTCGGTTAAAAAGTGAAAATGCTCGTGAGCTCTATTTGAGAGTCCTTACATGTGACTAGCCTATATTATAATGAAATTAAGTGTTTCAGTTTACGGTAATGAATTTTATGATGCATAAACATAGTTATTTAGGCGTTTAAATTGTATAAGATTATAGAAATTATAGTTTACACACAAAAGACATCAACGCGCTAGTTAAGTAAAATATTTTTTCTACTCCCGTACTTTTATTAGTCATTTACATGGTCGTGAACACACCTTTAAGCCCTTACCTTACAGATGTCAAGATAAGTCTATATTGTATAATATTCCCTTTAAACGCAGTGCGTTTGTTGCATTTTAAGACACCTCGTGTATACAAGACTTAATTAAATACATGGCTGCCAACCAAATTTTAAATGTCATTTCTGATGAACAGCAAACTATAGAGGAGCCTCACATTGAAAACGTACATTGCAAAATTGACTTTTCGTATTGAAATCTAACTAATCACTCACTTTGC
>JALPQI010009586.1:0-42763 GCA_025490895.1 Thaumatotibia leucotreta
TAATTTTCCCACCTGTTTTTGAAATTAGTACAGAACCCTACACAGCATTTTTATTTGTATGCTCCTTATTTTTCTTGCTTTAAATGCAAATATTTTAAAATAGTTCAATTTCCAGCAATGAGTCCGTGTATCTTAAACTTTTAAAGCAATTGGTAAGTTACAAATAATGTTCAAAAGTCAGAATTTCAATCCAATTATGGATTTTAAGTAAAAAAAAATACCTCTTTGCTGGTGGCCCATGACGACCATAACGATGACTAACGACACGGCATACTATATATTTCATTGACTACCCACAAAGGAGTATCTTTAGGCTGAGAACGACACAATGGACTTTAGAGTGCTTTTTTTGCGTTTCACCCATTTGCCTCGTTAATTATCGTGTGGCGCACGCGAGAAGCGCGGACGCCTCCGATATTCGGCGGTAATCGATGTTGCCGGCTCGATTTCATAACGCCTTGTAATGAGCCGACGCGTTTAACGCTTCATCTATAATTCATGACCGATTGTTATTGGCTTCCAACACCTTTTTTTGTATTTTAATATTAGTAAAATTAATGGTATTCTGACGGTGCCACTATTCTCGTTATAACCGTTTAAATATGGATATACATGCTACGAGCGATGTGAAGTATTAAAATACAAACAATATGGAACATTCATTTCAGATACGCTATACCTATTAATATAATCTTTCTCATCTCAAACGATAAAATAACCATTAGGTTATTTTATCGTTTGAGATGAGAAAGAGTCTAATATCAAAAGCCAGTTCGGTTCTCTTAAGTAAAATTTAGGTTTACTTAGAAAACCTTTGATATAATGAATACCTTTCGACATCAATCACGTATTATCTTATTATGTAATAATTGTCATCTCGATATGCAGAGCAACAGTCCGCTGCAAAATTTGAGTCTGTCTTGCAACTCACGTAGTCCGTATCTTCCCTTTATACTTTGAGAATCTCGCCAGAACTTCGATGGGCAAAGAAGTGGACGAATACGGGGTGGCATGCGCACTTGTTTGTGGCTCGAGGCATTGTTTCTCGCTAAGTTCTCGTGGAATTCTCGCGATAAATGTAGAGCGTTCTTTAGAATTGTTATATCGAACTGTTGCGGCGCCATGCGGTCCCAGAACTCTGCAGAGTCACGTGTTCCGGAGACATTTGTATGCAGCCACGGTATCTGCCAGTTCTTCATTGAATAAAAATAATGTACCTTGTGTACTGCGGGTATGCATTATTTATTGTGTTTTATTGTTAATTGGAACCGTATCACGAACGTGTTGGCTGTCGTTTGGCTCGTGTCTGAAACTCTGAATATGTATTTTTGTTGTATTTTAATATCTTTTTCCATTTATGTATAAATTGCTATTCCAACTTCATTGCGGTTAATTAAATACACAGAAACCTAACCCAATCTTTGCGTGTAGGTATGTTTTGTATACTATTAGTTCTAGGTAGTAAGTAAAACTAAAGTAAAGGTTATAATATTGTAACAATATCATCATCCTTATAATTCTAAAATTACAAAGATATACATTTTTCAAATTTTATATGTATAAAGTCCTTAAAATAGTTTACGTAAGTTCTTTGTTTATCTTGTCAAAGTTTCGCACAATCCCAAAACAAATTAAACGTGTAGGTCCGTAGTTTTCGCGAAATTCACACTTCGTGATGAAGTTTTAACACAATTACCTGGTGCACGACCATTTCCCCACGCCCTCGACTGGACAGGAAAAAACTTGGCAAAGAACAAACTAACCAAGCCCAATTTACCAACATTCGTATAAAGTTTAATGTACCAAATCTGAAATGTAACCGTACTTTCCCATTTTAGCTGAACGTTCTCTGAAAAAGTTTACGCTGCTCGAGTTTAAATGCATATTTTGTATGTGTATTGTGTAGTTTAATGTACCTAGCCGGAAATAAACCTGGAGATTCTCAAATACACATTTAACTAGGTGTTTAATTATATGGTAAAATTCATTGTCACAGTTCTCAGTAATTTAAAGTTGACGAACCGCTCTGAAAATTTTCGAATACACAGACGCATGTTGAAAGTGCTAATTATATTTAAAATATATAATAATATTCAATACTTATTCACGGGTGTAAACTTAATAATGTATTTCAATAAGCTGGAAGGTACTATAACTTAGTGGTGTCATCATTTATATCGAAATATAGTCAGTCTTTGAATATTTACGTCCCCTGTTTATAAATTAATCCGAGTTAGTTGATGGGCTCCTTCTCATCTGCAACAGTGAAATTGAGTCCTCTGAGAGGCGGTGCCCTGATAAATATTGATAGGTGGAATCTGTTTAGACACAGTTCCAAACTGGCGAATGCCCGAATTAACACTAACTTGCTCCTTTGACGGTCCGTCGCTATGGCCAGTTTAGATTTGCAAGTTCGACTTTGCAAATTGATCTGTGTGTTTGACTCCGAAATTAGTTGTATTGCTTCTATAAAATCAATTGCAGGTTTGCTTGCAGACGAGTCTATTCGTAGAATATTGTCATTAAACTTAGTGAATTAGAAATTTTAGATATTTAGGTTTTGGCACAACTATGGTACAAGCCAACAAACAGACCTGCGGTCCTATCGCGAACTTCGAAATCCGCTAATTTCCAGGATTTGTGTCTTTCACTCTAATGACGCCTTCGTTGGAGTGACAGAGAAAAATCCTCGAAATTTACGAATTTAGATTTTTGCGGTCCAAAATGGTATCTAGATTATACTTTAGTACGTAAAAGGTCCCCTGAAGGACCCTCAACTTGTCCAGTGGGTGTAGTAAAAGTCGACTATAGGATTGAAGTGTCACTGACCATTAGTTTATTGCAGATTTTGGTCAGCATCGTCATCATAGTGGATATACTACTGCGATCACCAACACGCTTTTCCAGCAGTGGGTATGCAGTATGTTTAGAAGAAACATTTCGATTCCGTTTTCTAACTACTTTGAAATTAAAACGACACTAATGCAGGTTAGAAACACCACATGTACAATCTTGGGATAGGTCAAAAAATTATAGATTAACCAGTTTATTAACGATGTGGTGGAGTACGTCCGCCGGAAGACGGGTTACTCGCTGAGGGTGCAGCAGCTGCGGTCGCACCACTACGTGCACTTCAGCTCGTTCGTGGTGCGCGTGCCGCGCCCGCTGCATGACACCATCGCGAGTGCAGACTTCTGGCCGAAGGGTGTCGTGTTGCGGCAGTTCCGAGGCAATCTGCCGAATCCTACGCCGGATCAGACGACGCAACGGGGCCACGTCGTTTCGTCGCCTAAATCAAACTAGTTTTAAGTTGTTTTTATATTTTTGTGTTTTTTTTTTTTTTGTAGTTCACAGTGCCTTGGTGTTTAACTGTTATGCTGTGTAACTTATTTGAATAATAAAAAAAAAATAAAAAATAAAAAAAATCTCAAAATGGACGGCATCGTTCGCCACCTTAATGATGAATCTTGCCTTACTCTTTGTCTATGCTCCAGATATAACCAGCGAATCTGTTTACAGAATATGCTGTCATTCCTGTGATGTCGTGATATCTATTCGTCACACGTAAGCCATGCACGGCACGCGACAACACCTCTTTTGATGTCCTCATAATATGCGAGCTCGCACTAATAAAATGTCATTCTGTATGAGACACGTTGGGTGAGTGTGCGAAATTTGATTTTAGATGCCTGTGTTTAATATTATCAGGAATCTTCAACAGTGTTAAATGGTAATGAATGTGATACAGGGCGAAACGTGATCAGAAAATAATGATTGCCATTTCAATACATTTAGTTCTTCAGACAAGATATTTTTATTATTTGGGTGAAATTTAATTTATTGCCTTTCGCATATCTTCGGTTCGGCAGAGCTTCCAGTGTAGGTTGCCCAAATACTTAGGTACGAGATTATGTTCATTTTATTTAAAATTAAAAATAAGATTGTTTTTCGATTTTTGCTTCGTTTTGTTCTGTGCACCCTCTTTATATTAGAATGTTTTTCTTTGGTCATCATGAGGATTATCATAATACTAGTAGTATGTTTGTTTCGTGTGACATTTCACATCATCTCCTATTTACCTATTCTCTGTTAGAATTGGTTTGCTACCGCGTTGGAATGGATTGGACGAACAGGGTTCAAACGGAGTGTATCTGCCTACTTTGTTAAGTTTAGCCAAGATAGACATGGACAAGATGCCGCTATTGGTATAAATTAGCTGCGGTGTTGTATCGCACTGGAACAATACCGCTGTCACGGTGGCCGCCGTATCGGTTGTCCCTGGCTCCACTTGGCACCCGACTACAACATTGATAAACCATTCTGAACCCTCTAAACAACACTATAGAGAGGATATCTCCCTGTGTTCAATTTCATGGTTCACGGAGCGGCTAGTGTTGCGGCTGGCAGGTGACACGAGGCTCTATAAATCTGCTTTGTACGGTCCGCCGTAAACAGGGCTGAGGCACAATCCTTTGATCTAAATGGCGATTGTGTCGATAATTTGTATTGTTTTAATTGAATTGCTGACTTGGAATTTACTTAAGGTGCGTTTCAATTATTCTTCTCTTAGACATGATAAATAGTTGCTGAGATTATACCCTCTAAGGCTTAGCTAAATGTTAGCATTCTTGAGATATACTTCTTGAGATATGCTGTGACTCCAGGCTCACTATAGAAACCTGATGATATGCAGACCCACTTATTTCATTGCTGACTTAAGTTGATGACAATGAACTTAGTAGGTAGGTACTTTGTAAAAAAAATACACAATTAAAATAGTAACAGGTACTAATCTAAACCGCTTGACTGTTTGGAACACTTGTTCCCGTAATAATTTTCACCGTGGGATATTTATTGGGTACTGTCTCTAGTCGCTAAGTACGAAGCACACGGAGGCCGGTCCGAGCCTCCGGCTCGTCAGATTTACGAGGTGGCGCACTCGTGCCGGGCCCCTCCCTGGCTGTATTCCCATCAAAGTGTAGTTAGACGTCGAATGTTCGAGAATCACTAGTGTATGAATGTTGCACCGTGATGTAACGATTACCTCAGCAACGTGTCTTATACTGGGACGCTACCGCGAACATTGAAAGAATGCGGAGCTATTGCTATAGTTGCTCTGCCCGTCTGTCCTTGAATTGAACAGTAGTTGGAATGGGAGAGATGATAGTTGCGTAAAATTTTCGATCTTAGATGTTCACTGTAGGCAGGTGGATTTGGTGTTAAAGCTCGACGTGCGATTGTAATTATGACGAGGTCCTTCCTCGACCGCATTTTTTTGCGTCTGTTATAATATAAGACCATGACTGACAAACTTAAAAAAATACAACGGTGGCAAAATGCAAGCGTTTGTACAGAAAAATACAAAAGTGTGCTTTTTATTGTTGAAATGCTCAGAAGAAACATGTCAGCGCAAGTAGTCTGTGAGCACTGTCTCCATCAGATACTTACTCATGGAAGGACATCATCATTCGCCACACTCAGTATGGTTACACAATTTATGCCCTAACAATAATCCAAATCCCTATTTAATACTTGTCAATACCGAATCTAAAACTAGGGCTCTCTTATTGAGCCCAGGTGCGAACTCGGCTGCCTAGAATGCAGCTCTCAGCCCGTCTCTGTAACGGCAGTCCGTTAGTTATGAACTCCGAGTGGTCTATCGATAACTGTTCCAGTTTCAATTGTAGAAACTCTGAAGATCCTGGATAAAACCATTGTTGGTAATTGTTTGCTTTCAAAATTATTTTATGAGCCAGATAACTGAAACAACGCTTTGATATTTCTTGCCTTGTTTTGATATTTTCTGAGACACTAGGAAAACAGTAATTCTGCGTAATAAAACGTCTGTAATGATGACTACTACAAGCTGGACTAATTGATTCATTAATGTGCAACTAATTTACTAGGCATTCATACTTGAATAGTAATAAAAACAGCAATTTTGTAGCTCATTTCATGAACAGAACGGATAACCTCTGACAATAAATTGAATTAGTTTTAAGAGCCAGCGTAATCCTTGTTAATTGAATAACAGTTAGTTGGGAAACGTTGCATTGCATGTTACAGGATTTATGGCCCTTAACAAACAATGCAATTCTATTCCTGATTTCGTTTTTATTGTTGTTCCTCTTTAATTCTCACTGGATTCTATTATTTTTTTCTTTAATTCCTTCTGTATGTATGCCATGTATGGTTGAAGTATTCGCTGTATCAATTCGTACATACAGTTGCAAATTAAAAACAATCACAAAAGCATTTCCGAATAGATAATTATAAATTAAATTGTTTTGTTTTTAATTATTTGAAATACACGGTTAGTATTACATTAAGATTTCTTTACATGTAACTATATGTAGAGTAAGCATATACATGAAGATAGTTATATACTTAGATCCTTAGTGAGTAATTAATTGGGCAGCAATCCGTTATTATAGTAGTTTTCATTTCTTGCGTTGATAGTACAAAATAAGCTTTCAAAGGAACATTAAAACCAACCAGGAAATTAACAGTCGCACGTAATTTAATTTGAATGAAAGCAGGTGTTTTATTGCATTCATCCTTAAATACGTTCACCAAATACAGACTGCAATAATTAAGAATTAAATGTCAATTGGAAACAAAGGACCAGTCGTAATTAGTGCTGGTCACGACACAGGACTCGATTGAGTAATTTTAAAGCTATCGTACCTACCTTCGTAAACTAACATTCCAATACGTTTCTGTACATATTTTAAAATTGATTTAGGTACTTAGGTAAAATTCCTAATCATACACAATAAATATAGGTACATACAACTAGCGACCCGCCCCGGCTTCGCACGGGTACTATACCTACATAAAAACCTTCCTCTTGAATTACTCTATTTAAAAAAATCTCATCAAAATCTGTTGCGTAGTTTTAAAGATTTAAGCGTACAAAGGGACATAGGGGCAGAAAAAGCGACTTTATTTTATACTATGTAGTGATGTATATTACAATCTACGTAGGTTTTATAACAAATAAAAGCAGTTTAAAGATGTATTAATTTACTGTTTTGAAAAATAAGTCCACCTGAGTTTCTTACTGGTTCTTCTCAGGAACGGTGTAGGGTTTGAACCAGTAGTAGATTTTTTAGTAGACTTTTTTTGCACGTGGGTTCGTTCCCCACCTCGGACGTTGGTGATTTTAGTCGTTTTTTCTTTGGTATAATTATGACATACAATATTTATAATTAAAAAATAAACTTTAATTATATTGCTATATTTCTGTTTCATAAAGTGTGCTCTTGTGTGTATAACACAATAGTGTTAAATAAAATTTTAAAGTCACACGGGTGTGATGTTTTATATACGCGAAATCCCGCTAGGGGGACCTGAAAAACCTATCACTGATTATAGTACCTAGTGTTACTACTTAAAAACACAACACATAAAATATTGAATAAAATAATATTAGTTTTTCCACAAAAATATGCTTATTATTTAATATAATTCGCGGCCTTCAGTCAATGACTCATTCACATCTGAGTATTTCTCCGTATACTCTCCGGGTTCTCTAACTACCCGCAAGGATTTTAACGAGATCATCCCTCGGAATTTTATAGGTCATCTCATGAGATTTATTTAGCCGTGATTTGTAAGACATTTTTCATCCGGGGCAGATTAAAAGTAATTCAGTCATAAAACATAATGGAACTCGGTTTACACCCCTCGAAATTTATGCCTGGATTGCATGAGGTTTTTACTTTAGCATTCGGCCGTAAAGTTGATGATTTGTGAATAATTAAAATGCTTTTGTTTTAAGAATAAAACCGTATTAGAAGATGTTTCTGGTTAAGCATACCAGAAGAATCGTAAAAATTCTTGAAGTGATTTCGGCATTAAGTTGTAAAACCTTAACCAATCACTTAAAATAAATTAGAATGTTTTTTTTGTGTTTATATTTAAATATTAATATTTAATTTGCTTTATATTTACACGATATATACATGTATTATTTTTATAGTTACATACATAATATTTGTTTAGCAATGTTCGGTTTACGCCCAATATGCCCATGCAGGGAAATAAAATAATTTAATTTTTTATGTGCGCAGTTCTCAAAAAGTTTGTACATAACGAAGACAAATCGTTAAATGACTATTAAATTTTCCTTTTTGTTTGCATTTTTTTGTATAAATTGTCAAAATTTGTTTGTATTATTTCGTATAGTTAAGAAAGTCCACAATCTATAAAATCTATAATTGTAAATAAATAAGCAATAATTTAACTATTCATGAAGTTGGAAATAAAATAGGAAAACGGTAACTCACGCATTTTGCGCTAATATTTGCGTGCAAAAGTTATGAGAACAGCTCATGTTAATAAAAGTTTAAGATTGATTGCGTTAGTGTGTTTTCGAAATAGTACAGACGTCGGGAAAGATGGGCTTATCGGCAGAGGCCGAACGTAGTGAGGCCGGACAGTGATACGAAGCCGGTAAGCCCATTTCACGGCGAGGCATGTATAGTGCTTTTCTCAAACATATGCAATGAAATAAAAAATACGACAATCAAAAAAAACAGAATTTAGTTGTTTAGCCTGTTCATGAAAACCGACGCCATGTTTAAAAAAAATATTACTTACCGGCCTAGGCCGTTAAATTCGTATGAAAATCCTTATCTCTATTATCTCGAGGTCATCTGCCTGCAACGTCATACTTTAAAGCCTATTATGACGAACATAATGACAACATTTCATTGCAAGTTTGAGAAAAATATTCATGACTGACTCGCCTGGCCTGCCACCTGCAACGAATTGGCTTTATGTACAAGCAACTGTATACAACAAATGTTTAATAGGGCCGTATGTGCGTTTCCTTGTGATCTTTTAATACGATTCCCATTTCCATTGCATGAATCTGTATGCTTATAACTACCGATTTAAGGCTACCGATTTTGCAATTTCCAGGATTTTTACAAGTTTAAACTCGTGAATATAGCAACCTGTTTATCACTTAGCACGTACGAGCACAGCGTAGCCCGTTAACTTCACGTTACGACCTCGAGCACTTCCCTCCATGTTGTTATTGCTCGCCCTTCGGGAGCCACTACATGCTAAGAGCGCGAAACCGAACATCAAAGCCTGTATAAAACGCACTTCATTCCATAAACTTCTATAACAGGGGCGGGAATAACTGTCCAATCTTAAAAGAACTACGTGTTCCCTCGATCAATATACTAGCCGCAAGAATAAGAGGTCTTAGGAGGCTGGTGGTAAGAATGCCCGCCACGGTACGTGGTATCTACGCGCTACCCATCTAAATGGGGAGCGGATCACGAAATACCCGAAGCTATTGTAAACAAGCGGCGTACTCTATTCAAACTATCGTAACGCCCTCTATACGCCGTTCCGTGCCGTATTGACGGGCGAGGGAAAGGTCTCGCCGTTTGACCGCCTCGGTGAGAAAATCGCAGAGCACCTTGTTGCCAGAGATTTTTATGAGAGGTTTGGTTTTACGGCTTCATCGGTTTGGCTTGCTTTCTTATTTATACTAGAGTAAACTGAAATTCAATTCCCTGTGGTAAATAGTTTTTGAATACTGCTTTCAGTTCGTTGTTAAATAAAGGATTCGTATACTTGTTTTGCTATGCTTGCAAGATCAGTGCAAAATGAATATGCAATGAAAGGAATAACTGTGGCAGTCCATCAGAAAAGGGCCCTTATGGCGGTTTCTAGTTACGGAGATATCGACGTTTTTGTAAAATCGTTCGAAATTATCGTTTTTTGAATTTATGCAAAATAGTATAATATACGAATAGACGTGCAATTGTAGCTTGGTTTCAGTAGTGTACGTTAAGTATTTCTATATTAAAATTCAGCTCAAAGTTTAGTAGAAAAGGGCCCTTATGCTAGACCGCGTTCGAAAATGTGAAAACTGTTGTTAAAAAATGTTGTAATTACTTGCAACTTTTGCTTATAAGTGAGTTTATGTTATATAGGTACGATTCAATGAAGTACTTTGATACCTCATTTAAAAATTACCCGATTTTCTGTAAGAAAAGAAAAGCAGAAAAAAATAACACATAAACAGTAATGACAGTTAGAGATCGCCATGTCGTAAAACTTATCAGCTACCGATGTATTATTTCTCCCATATACTAGTAGTCGCTCCAAGGTTTCTTCCTAAAAAAATAATTTTACTCAAAGTGGTAACACGATGACACGATAAAAAACACTACTTAACACGATTTTCTTCTTATTCTAAAAATGATACTTAAAATGTGAAATTGTAATCTTCGCTTTTTTTCAATTATTATCCTATTATCTTTTAATCAAACCTCTTGTCTCTCTAGATTAAAATGTGATTTTTAAAATCTAAAATTATTTCACATTATAAAAATAATTATTCTTACTGTTAGCTATTGCAACATTGCCTCGTGGCTTCAACTTATAGGCAAACTTGATGTCACGTGGCAATGTTGCAGCAGTTGACGGTACGTAGTTTATGAATGATCCCTTATTGGTGACATTATCGGTGGTAAGATATGTTCTCTTGCAATATACTAAGTGTCTTAAATAAATAAAAACAAATATTAAGGGACAATTTTATACAAATCGATCTGGTAGGTACTGTGTGAATTGATAATTATAATAAACGTTTTATGAGAATTACTGATAAACCATCAAGATTTTAAGTTAACTTCATATAACATTTTTTCTTTGGTATTGTATTGTTATACAAGATTAGTAACTAAATAATGTTTTTATCGTTATGTACTTCAGCAATGAGTAATTTTTATCTGTGATTGGCCATAAGGGCCCTTTTCCCAAATGTATGGGAGTCAATCTGTGATTTTTATGTAACTTTAATCATTTATAAATAAAAAAATAAGACATGCAGAATAATTCTGACACCTTTGTTATAATTGTGTAGGCTGATTAAATATAATTTAGAAGTCTCTAAATAAAAAATATTATTATTACTATAGGAACAATGTTAAATTCTGATTGTGATATTCTGATTAAAATATACATATTTAATAAACTATGTGATTTTATTTCTATCCTTAAATGTAAGTTGAAATATGTGTAACTAATTACTATAGTTCAGATGGTAATGTATTAGAAGAAAAGGAAAAAAAAACATTTTTCTTTTTTTTTTCTTATAAGCGACTTGCTCTAATCAACGGCCGATTTTTCATGATCTGGAAGTCGATGAGACAAAATCACAACTGATTCTCAAACAAATGCACCTTGAGATACATAATCAATCGTCATCTATGTAACTTCCAATGGGAACATCCTTAAAGTGAGTTTCAAACTTCTTTTAACGTTTTCTCAAAAGTGCAATACTTAGCATGTGTAGGTTTGATGATTTTTAAAAAAAAAAGTACGTGGCCTAGGGTCATGATTTTTTTTGTATTAGATAGCTTATTTAATGCAAATTTAGGATCTATGCGTAACTCAATACCTGCCATAAGGGCCCTTCCGTGATGGACTGCCACAAATTATTTTGTTTGTGACTGTCAACCTATGCTACGAACGAACTACGTTAACCTCAAACAAATGATAAGAACAGTCTACGTTGGCGATTTTTTGTCTTAAGGTGCATTCAGGTCAAAAGAGCATTCGCTGTTCTATCCCCAGCTCTATGAAATCAACCAATCACGTTTTGTGTAACGATCAAATTTCGTAGAGTGGGGGGATAGAATAGCGAATGCTCGTTTGGTCTGAATGCATCTTTATGCTATCGACGTACACAGATTTTACACAAGTTCTAACATAAATAATGGTGGTCTATATAAAGAGCATAGTTTATGTTAATATAGGAAGAATATTTATATGTTCAGAACCGTTCTTTTCCTCATTAGAATCAAATAATTTGCTTCCTAAACAGAGTAATGTTCACACGGTATTCGGCCACTAACCCGAGATTAAACGGTTAATTTTACTAACCAGGTAACCCCGTACTACTTAATTAACCCTAGATTGTGTAAGAAAACCTTAGTAATCTTACTTATCTTTTTTTATTACAACATAGAATGGGATCAAGGACCTTTAAAGTCCTTGATCCCATTCAATGATTTACAATTTTTTGTTTTCTTATATGTCTGTTATACTTATAAGAAATTGTTAATGTCCTTGTCCAATAAGATTTACTTCTTATTGCCTAATAAGTCCTTAATTTATTATGTATTTACATCAATAATTATAATTGTACATAATACTTAGTGAATAATAAAATTAACAGGCCCGAGATTATTAGTGCCATAAAGTACTAGTTTACTACTCTAGTTAAATATTTACTAGTACTAAGGGGTCGATTAATTCAGGATATATAAACCTAGGTTTATTAGTAGGAATGCGCTATAACCTGCAAATGATTAATAAAATTGAAGACGAGTTCGGATTCCTTCGCACTCGTAAAATTCTGAAACCAATTATAATAATAATTCCGTTTAACCCGTTGTGTGATCGAGGAGGCGATCTCTTGATACTGTTCCCATTGCAATGGGAATGGCAGGTGAGACGAACCATTATAATGTTTATTTTTAATTGTATGGAATAAATTTGAGTAACTGAAATGAAATAGTGATAAATTTTGTGACATGTATATGTGAAGTTCATGTCTTATGGATAGAAAAATAGTACAAAGCCTAATAAGACATGCGTATGTACATGTGTGCTCATAAGTGGCACCTTTGCAGTCCATCTGATACTTAAAATTTCGATCCTTTATTATATGAATTATAATTATAGTCCGACTAATGTGACGCGTCTATAGGTAGAGTTGCAGTTTACTATCACTACTTGCTTACAAGCATCATGATTTGAAGAAAAAAACCGGCGAAATGCGAATTGGACTCGTGCACGAACGGGTTCCGTGCCATTATCAATTTATCATACCTAAAACAAATCACTTTTGTTATATGGGCTTCCATACATTTGTTTTAAGCAAGATTCTTTAAATTATTCCCTTAGATATTTTATTACTTTTTAGTATTTATTGTTAGAGCAGCGACAGAAATTCTACAGTATCTGTGAAAATTTCGACAGTCTAACTATCACGGTTCACGAGACAGACCTGGTGACAGACTATAACTTGACGGACAGAACAGACAGCTTAGTAACCAAAAAACATCAACCCCATCACGCCTTTATTGAAGTACCACTGCCAAAGAAAGGGCCGTACACTCGTACTGGTTCTCCTATGATCGACTGCTCGGTACAATAGGAACACTGTGGCAGCAGTAAATTCACAAGTCCCGATGACGGCCCGGCCGCGGGCGCATCGTGACCCGGCTCGGTGCCTCACTTCTTATTATTTACGATTTTTATTATGCCGTAAAAATGCGCGAATTCTTACAGCCCGAGCACGCCTTGGTCGCGCGTGTAGCGTACCGCTCCCAACTTGGCCAATTGGGGGTAAATTATTAAAGCTTTTGTGGTGAAGGTGGCGAAAATGAAAAATATATGAACGAATCATTGAATAATAATAATTTTATTATCTAGTTTTGGTTTATTATTACCAGCTTTTTTATATATTTAAATAAATAATTCAATCTTATACTTATAAAAACGATTAGTGTACAACAATGTTAACTGACATAGAAATATGGGTCTATGAATTATTTTCGTGTGGTTTGTAAAGTGCCATTTTACTAAAAAGCTCGAATCCAAAAAATTATAAACATTTCAAAATATATATATATGTCTTTGAAGGATAGCCGAAACCAAACGATGAGAATTTAAAACATTCACAGCCACCGACGCACATTTGCGTTCACCTAGATATAAGTTTGTTCTTAGGCCACAATATTGGCTTATACAGGCCACATAAGTGATGCGTTAAAACTTAGGTCCATCGTCCTAGTGAGTTGCAATAGGAAAAGCTCAATTCAGGCAGTCCTGACTCCTGACCCTGATCCGCATTTTGCATAAATCTGCATTCTTTACGATATTCAACCAATACTTCTTCATTTTCAAACAGTGAAGCGCTTAGTTCTGGCGGTCTCGTCATCTTAAAAACGTTTTTCAAAGTCAAGTGTCAGTATTTGAGAGCATAGTGGGTCGCAATAGGAAGAGCTCAATTGAGGCAGTCCTGACTCCTGACCCTGATCCGCATTTTGCATAAATGTGCATTCTTTACGATATTCAACCAATACTTCTTCATTTTCAATCAGTGAAGTGAGTTCTGGCGGTCTCGTCATCTTAAAAACATTTTTCAAAGTCGAGTGTCAGTATTTGAGAACATAGTGGGTCGCAATAGGAAGAGCTCAATTGAGGCAGTGCCCCGGCCCGAGTTAGTGAGACGAGCCGACGACTCGGCGCGGATGCACGCGTCGATAGCCGCCTCGTGACCCGCATTCTGCATAAATCTGCACACTTTACGATATTTAAATAATGCTTTAACTACTTTTTTAAACAGAAATATCGTTTATTTCGCATTATAAGAAGCAGAAACACATTTGTTTACCTACAGTACACGGCTGCTACGTAGCGGTCGTGAGTTAGATCCCCGGCTCGTACCGATGAGTTTTTCAAAAATCTTATGTACGAAATATCATTTGGATTGAATTTGCTTTGCGGTGAAAGAAAACATCGTGAGGGTTTCCTCAACATTCGCAGGTTTCTGCATACACCTGCGAAGAAATTCAAGGGTGTGTGTGTGAAGTCCCCAACAAGTACTGGGCCAGCGCTGGGACCACGCAAAATAGGCACGTTTGATGTCGAGTTGCGGAAAAAATGGCCAGAATACAACAACAATAACCTACAGCACCAACAATACTTTAATTGCACAACGAAAGATGCAAAAATATCTCGCACAGACAGAGTAAAGCTGCCACCGTATATAACATGGACGTCTAACGCCAGCTCAAAAATGCTCCCAAAAACAATTGTTAAATTGTGCCAAGATGGGCAGGACATACAGTACCGGTCAATAATATATCACATTCGTGACTTTTTGTATGAGCGTGTATAGAGTAAGCGGCACATGTTCGCATGTAGATAGCATATTATTTTGGTACTTTTGCACAGTTTAATGATGAATACTGCAATTAAGTATTGTGAATTGCAATTGGAGACACAGCATATTGCTAAAATAGCTGTAGTAAAAAAAAGAATTTTACTAAGAAATCCATGCCTTACGCAAAATCTCTTTATGAAAAAATCACTACATGATGACCAGTTTTTTCATCGCTAGTGTAAAGGCCTATGCCTAGACTATCTATAGTCGTGAGGTGGAAAGTGTGAAAAACACTTACAAAAATAAAAATAAATTTACTGAAAAAAACCTGTATGTGATATATTATTGGCCGGTACTGTAGCGCTTTTCTTAACATCGCGCATATTTCGGCGCACATCTTTGACAAATGCTTATAGAATATAGCCAATCAAAACTTTGATGGACCAATCACAACTATTTTTAAATGGCGGTTTAAGTTTTTATAGGTTAATTTTGAAATTCTTTGCCGTGGTGCATTAAAGAGGGGATGACACTTGTCAACAAAAATTCAGGACCGTTTTTGAAAGGCAATTTAGTATGTCGTGCGGCTTCCATGTTTTATTTGTTCGTAGGAGTAAAGTAAGATTAGCTTGGTATTTGTGCAATACCTACATTATACTATAAAACAATATTATATGGCTTACTCTTACGCCACACCGACAAACACAATATGATATTAAAAAAAGAACAACAATACATGGTTAATTTGGTTTTCGTGTCGTGGTTGTCGACAAACCGTGGCGCTGATTTTTAGCGAGTTTCAGCGTCTTTTCAGAAGTTAGAAGACACCGGCACTAGAAATTGGATGAGACTATGTTTTTATTCATGATTATGATGAACATGAACAATGAATGTTCAGTCGAATCAGTGATTACACAGGTAACATCAAAAATATATCAACGTATATATCATTCTTTCTTCTTTTATTGCTCTTGATACGGCAGTCACTGCTGAACGGCTCTTTTATGCCAGTTATTCTTAGCTGTTGGTTTTCCAACATTGATGCCCTCATGTTAAAGACTATTGTGATTGACTTTTTCTTACAACAACCCTCTTCTGTAGCATGTTCATGTTATATTTGAAGCTAATGTGAATAAAAGCTGCCATTGAATAAAACCGTGTATTGTTTAATTTATTTTATGAATTATTAAAATGAATAACCAGAAGGTTTCTCTAATTTCGACTCCATTGTATAGTATAATTAGTATAGAGCGTCGTCTTAAATTAGGTTAGTTCATAATGAAACTAGGAACTGCAGTGAATTTCTCGTAAGTCCCTCCTTTGTATTGTAGTCTGTCTCAAAAACCTATTAACCTATTGTTGCAGTGAAAACCGAGGAAAATACTATTTACTTCTTCTATTCCATTTTTCGCGCCTTAGTGATTATATCTGTATAATATTCTTGATTGTTTAGTTTACTATTAGTGTTGCCATTAAAAAAGCAAGTGGTTTATATATAATGGCGTCTGGCCGATATTAGTAGTGGTATGTGGTGCGTATGTGACCATATCCGTCTGTATATGTCTGAAGCTAAGCTCAGTGATCGCTAGTAATAAAAGTTTACAATTTAGTATACGTACAGTCAGGGGCATAAATATATATACGATTTTGAACCTTATGCTCCAGATATAAGTAAAAAAGTGTACAGATATTTTTACCCTTGACTGTACCTATATAATAGAAAAAAAAATGGTTCCGTCCCCTATTTACACGTGAAGTGGGGATGATTTTATTATTTAACTTTGTTTATAACTGAAATCCTATTGTGTGGGGTATCATTGCATAAATCTTTTCAAGAACGTTCCAAAAATATAAGCTCTTTACTGCATAGCTGCGCTACTTATATTAATAAGTAAAAATATGCAAAATTACCTAAAATAAAAAATTATCATTGCATGGCCACCAATACATGACATTGCAGTTTTTCTCACACAACGATCACCACATTAAAATTTAATTACAGGAAATCCTTATCGTTTCATCCATCTATATGAACATTATTTATAATAATGATGAAAATACCTTCACTTGCTATAAATTCTTCTGCATCCCTGCGCAGTGCAAATAATATTATCATATTCCTACGGAGAAAAAGCAGCGACAAACACTTTTTATTCTTCAAATTGGTATGATAAAACTTATAAAAAATAAGCAATTCTAAAAATAGTAAATGTGTACAACCTGTTTTGGTTCATTTCTATTATTTTATGCGAAAATTCGTACGGTCAAGCTTTGTTAAACTCTCAAAAAAAATGTTCCTTATATTTTTTTATCAGCTCTGCTTGTGAGAATATCATTAAAAGAGTATGTATCTGTTTTAAAACTTATTATCCAACCTACAAGACATTTCACAAACCACTGAAACCTCCAGAGGCCCTGTATGTGTAAGTCATTACTTAATTTTGTTATGGGATTAACAGCAAAATCGCGAATAAAAAATGTACTGTTTCATACTTCATGGTGTGATCTTGAAGTTGTGTTTGAGAGAATTATTTTTATTTCGCGATTTCAAAGTTGATCCCATGGCAAAGTTTGGCTTACACATATGGAGTGTCGTAAGGTTTTCAATAATAATCTAAATAGAAAAACTAAAATCATATTCAACATTAATAACATATCTACCTACAAAAAAAACCTTTAATTTTGATCGAAAAATATATTGCTTAAAGTGTATACCTGCTATGATGCCAGTACGAATCTGTTAATATGTCTTATTGGCGTTTTCAATAAAATTGCTAGGTCTAGTTAAAAGTAGAAGATGAGTAATTATTGTTATAATAATTCATGAAGATAATTGCCACATGAAATAAAACTACGAAAACGGATAAACTCGCGTATATTAACTAATTTTTACTTCATTCCGACGTTTCGAACATTTTACAGGGTTCGTGGAGTCATCCGCAGACCACGAACCCTGTAAAGTGTCCGAAACGTCGGAATGAAGTTTTATTTCATGTGTAATCCTCGCGGTAACCGAAGAAAATATTATAAATGCCACACTTCGCGCAAGTGTTTGGACGAACTTTATTAGTGTACTCATATCAACGTTGCAACACTATCGAGAATATCCCGTATAGTACCCGTGGTCCAGTGATCTGGTTTAATGCGGAGGCAATAGAGCGAGCCAACTTAATTTTCAGGCTGGCCGCAGCTTCCTTTGTATGTTGCATCGCCGGATTAACGAACTTCTGGTTCAGTTGGACTGCAAGGTAAGCTTGATGCATTGTAGGCGTAGGTGCGGGCGATTTAGTATTATATTACGGAATAAATGCACCTATACATGTCCATTGAGTATAGGGTATGGACTATGGTTTTCAATGGACGCTATATGCTGAGTAAGTATGTCACGATTTCTTTGTAGGACAGTTTCACGTGATTTAGCAATGTTTCTGCCTTTCTATAAAAATTGACGCTATAGATACAGAACTGCTCACATGCAGTGTGCGACAGTAATTGCAGAAGAATACATGTGTTTGATTTAAAACATTTTTCAATTACTTGCGTTAAATGTGTTAAACAGCTTCTGGTATCAGAATTAGGTATGTGTTAAACTTGAAACGTTGGTCTTTATTGCTCTAAAGCGCTAAATAAATTGTATTATTTCTTCAGCAATAACAAAACATGGCAGAACGGCTGGAGCCCGGTTGATAAGCGCCGTCCGAGCGTCTCGACGTCACGGTATTATACGAAAACCCTTGTGACCTCTTTAATCCTGATTAATGGGAAAAGGTTTCGCTGGTAAAATCTATATTTTTCTCTAAAACGACTGCCCCGGTTTTTAAATTTTGAAAACACGATAGGCCACTTAGCGTCCCGTGTCAGCGACGATCGTAACTTAGCACCGTTCGATACGCCTGCCATATCGGCTCGTTCTTTTTCGGTGCGATTTAGTGCGCGGCGCCCGCCGGGGGCCTACCACTCGCCCGGAAAGATGCTCACCGATTTATTTACCGTCCATTGCATTCGGGAGCATGCCCACTGTGTCCAGTATTTATGTTACGCACTGCCCGCGCGAATTCAACAATGCGCAGATACATTTAAAGCGACGCCTCCCATGCCATGCATGTCTCGTATATATTTCAAATCTCCATTTTTATCTCATCGCGTTCTCTGTATTCAGTATGTCAGATTTATATGCCGTTTATTTGGCGCTTACTGAATAGCTTTCCGACGTCTGGTGTCCTGAATTTTGTTTCGGCTCTTCGTGTCTTGAGTTCAGTTTGCGTCAAAAAAGTATATTATCTACGTTTTTTTATCACGTTAGCCTTGACTGTGCTTCGACATAATAAAATCTAGCTAAACCTTTTGGGATGATCATACTTAAGACGTATGTCGAAATAGTATTTTATGCAACCATTATTAAGAGAGGTCAAAAAAGGTGAGTTGTGGGGGTAGCAATATGGGGCGAAACCGAAAATAAAAAAACGACGCCACGAGCATTTTTTGTTGCATACAATAATTTTACTATGACCACACACTTATTTTAAAATCCAAAAACGCACTCCGTCTATGCCTGGATGTGTTTATGGGGAATAGACAATATAGACTTGTTATAGGGGTTTAACGGTGTGTTCACGACCCTGTAAATGACAAATAAAAGTACGGGAGTAGAAAACAAAATAACATCACATATTAGTACCTAAATATGCTTTAAATTAACTATAATCATATACGGTAGGTAATAAGAACTAACTCTATAAACATGTAGTTAAAAAAGTAGCATAAAGTGACGGATAATAATTATTAAACTCTTCTTGAACCGGTATTTTAGTATTCGGTGAAGTATACCAAAGTTACTGAGGTGACCCTTCGTTTCGTTTAAGATAACTAATGTATCTTCGGAAGATACCCACGATTTATTATTACATAAATCGTACATTTAGAAACGATGAGTTTAAATTTTCTGTAACGGTACCTAATATTAATGTAAAAATCTTGTTAAAGTCGTATCAAAGAAAGGGTTTAGCAGCCTTACCGAACAAGAGGTGCCTTTCCCCACGGATGAGGTCAATATTTTAGGTGATGTACTAGCAGGACCTAAGAATACTCCATGCTTAATATCAGCTCTAGATCTTCTTTTGTTTTAGAGTTATTCAAGATAATGTAAAATATACAGGGTGCCGTTGAAAGTGGCATATTTCGTAAACTGTTCAAGTTAGATCAACCTAACAAAATTGTGTTTGATAACAAGAAAATAAACTACAAAATGCATATTTTTAATCTGCATCTTGTCCTTATTATTCATAAATAAAAAAGGATTCTTGTTTTTTATTCATATTTTTTTTTTATTTCACGTGGAGGTACACCTACAAAAAAAATATGCATACATAGCCACTAATGTCCACTCTTTATATAAATTAAGATATTACCATAAATCATCGTGCGTCATGCCAAAAAAAAAAACTATTCCAGATGTAGTCGTTACTGGCATACAAGTAAAGTACCAGTGTGAACATAAGGGTGTAGGTACACAATCTCTTCTAATAAACCTATTTAGAATAATCGACGGTGACATATCAAATGTTGATATGTATATCTATATATATATGACGGCGGCGTCATCATGTAGAATCTAAAACGTGAAAAATATCCAATAGTAATCAATGTACAAAAACAACAGCTGCACCTGACCTGACCGATCAGGCGATCACGCCACTATGACGTCACGCCACCTGCACCCGCCCGGACCCTCTAAGTCCTATAAGTAACCTGACTGATGGTCGGTGGGGGCATTCTTGTCATCGAAATGGTCAGTTGCAGACGTTGTCTCATACGCTTTGTTATTTTAAGATTGATGTTTTAATATCGCGAATTGGTGAAGAATAAACCACTGCTCAAATACGAAGTTGGTAATTGTCTCATTCATTGGACCCTAAACCCTACTCTTATTATAATAACAGAGGAGACGCCAATATCAGAAGTGCCGAACCCAAATTCGCCATCAAATCAAGTCTACATTCGCTTAAATGTTGGCCTATTCGGTTGGATTGGACGCAGTAGAAAGCTGTAGCTACGAGTAGTATTTTCGCCCATTCTCTGTCAAAGATGATTCCATCGGATCCGAACATACCAGAATCGATCAAGAGAATTTTCTCCGCGGTTTCACACCTAAAACTAAGGAATGTGGAAGCCACCTATAAAGAGAGTGATCCCAGGAGTTTCATCAATAAAACTACGTACATCGATACAGTAGTTTCGAGAGAATTGCAAATTATGCGAAGAAATTGGTCACCGTGGTGAAGATTATGACGGCCGTTTGAACAAAAACAAACCAACCTAAATCTACTATTCCCTGCTACGTGTGCAACTACATCAACCACGACGCTACTTTCTGTCCTATGCGGTATAAGAAACGAAAGGAAGATGGAACTTCAGCTACGGGCAACAATACCTACCGCAAATACCAGCAAACAAGTGATAATTTTAGCTGCTTTGCATGGCTCTTTGAGCCTGGTGTAGAATATAATTGTGACTAAGCAGTCTTATGAATTGCAATAATGGTGAGTCATTTCTTGCAGTTTCGAGAAGTATCTTAATTATCCCGTAATTAACAATCTGCACGTACAATATAGTACATGATTTATCATTAGATTTTACCGATCACGATGCGTCACATCATAATGAGAACATAAGCAGGAATTTGTGTCCCAATTTCCGGTACCTATAACTTTTTCTGAGACATTGATGCGTAATTATTGTTAAATAAACAATAATTTGTTTGATAGTTGGTCAATTGACAAAAACTTAACGAGATAAAGAACAAATCGTCAACGTCGTGAAAAAAAAAAAAAAAAATTCAGCAACTTTATCGATAAACACCCAAACACGTGAATATTTGAATAAGTACAATCGGAGAAATTAAATCAATTTGATTGGTTACTTATCTCTTGGTTATTTCCAACTGAATCTATTCCCATGTAGCTAGTAATAAAAAAAAACCCTGAAATCGCAATGCGTATGTGCGATTATAATATCAGACCCAATAGGTGCCCTTTGCCTTTGAATAGTTACCAAATTGATAAATGGCATGGATTAGTGGCCAAATTGATAAATGATCCGGATTTTTTTTTAGGAACATATAGCTTCTGGTTTGAAGTTCACAAAGACTGAACTAATTAAAACAAAAAAAAAGATACAAAAAAAAACAAGCCAATACCAATTAAATATCTTTTGGCTTATTAAAAAAAAAAGAGTGCCCTTTAACACTGCCCTAAGACTTGACGCTAAGATACTTGCTCACACATATGACGCGTTGACGGCGTCAGAGTTCAGTGCCCGTCGACATCAATAAATTACTATCTAAAGTAGAATTTTTATTTAAATTCTGCGTTATCATGAAAATGACAAAAAAGTAGTCTAAATTTAAAGTCTTCTGAAGAAGTATTTAAGACTAAATGTCCAAAAAATTAAGCAAAATAAAAAATGTATGCACCGGGTACCTACCTATGAAAATTACAAACGCTGAAATCTGTTGTCACATGTCACTCGTATCAGTTTGAAACTTTAGCAGTTGTAAGTGGTAGTCGTAAAACACTTTTGTCATTAAGTTATGGTCGAAAATTACAAGATTTACTGATTACAATATAATATACTGATTTAACTTCCTTAGAAGGGCGGTATCAATAGCTTAACTGCAAAAAAACAACTTTAATAAATCATAAAAGCGATTTTTAAATTTCAAAAATATAAAAAAATACCATTTCAGTTAAACTACCTAAAGTTGGGTGATATTTTTCTTTTTCAAAGCCTCGTTTGGAGTGCTACATATCACATAGCATCTCAAAATTGTACGTAAAACATGATAGAAAAATGTCTCATTATTGTTGGCAATCTTGATCAACGGCACTTATTCGTTGACATCCTTTACCTAGAAACGTTGACAACAGCCACAAATAAAAACTAACAGCCTTTATTGAGGACACTTTGATTTTTAAAATGAGGTTTGCCTATAACTTGGCATAGGTCGGCATCAAAGTATATTTAATTTGATTAACTAATTGACTTTGAATATAATAAAAAGCGTCTGCCAATTTCTTGGATTTCCATGTTTTCAGCACATGATAATAGACAAATAGTAATAATAATTTAAATGTGATTAAGTTACGGCCTCAGAATTTCACTGCTAATGAGTGTTGAAGTGTTGTCATTTTCGTTGCACAAATGTAAATGAGAATTGCAATTAATTAATTGTGAAAATTATAGAGTTTGAGACATGCTGTCTATTGGTGAATAATTTTACACGACCTCTAGGTCGCCGTTCACTCTGTAGTTTAAAAAAAAAAACTTGTACAACATTCATATTGAAGTTATTAGTTCCCAGTTAAAATAGCAATTTTCTTGTTCTCCCATAGTAAACTTATCACTGATTGGCAACCGTGATGTCACAATTTGAAACAAATTTGGGTGGCAGCCTTTAAGGGCCTTGTAGGAATGTTAAAACTTTAGTCCTGTAATTGGTCTTTAGTGTTACTTTGATGACATAGATAGTTGATATTCACAGAAAACTGCATCAGTTGATACAAAAAAATTGACACAACGACTTTTGTTCTAACTTCCCTAAAAAAAAAAAAAAAGTGATGTTCTATATTCTAGAATCTATCGCTTGACGGCGACCTTGCAATCGTGACTAAATATCGTTTTAAAGGAAATATACCAACACATCAGCAAAAAAAAAAGTAAAAAAAAAAAAACACAAGAACTGGCAACCAACGTTGTGCCCCTGAAATCAATATTATCTTAAAATTACGCTCACATGGTCAGAAATATCACATACCATATATCATCAAAGAATATTATGCAGTGAAATCGATCGAAGTAAGTCAACAAAGATTGCTGCTTATCTTACCTCACTCTTTGATCTGGTCAGTTTGTAATCTAGTGCATAGTAAAATACCTGGGTAAAAAAAAAAAAACTTAAAAAAAAAATGAAAGTCCTTTATTGGTTTCAAAACATCCCAAAAGTAAAGAAAAAAAATCTTAGGTACTTACACCCTAAATATCAGAGAGTCGTTCAGATGTTCAGCAAATACAACGTACATGTTCCATACGAAAAAAACATTTTCTTGACTTTCTGGGAATATTGAGCGTAAAGTGAGCGCGAGAAAATTTGAAGAATCGCGGGTTGGCAAAAAAATATTCCAAATGCAATTCGAATAAATCAAAATTTGTGTTTAATCTATGGCCTGTTTGTGGAACATTTGGAAGAAAAATATTTTGGTTGTTTATTTCATATGTTTGCAATGGTAATGAAATAAAATTGAAATTAAATTTTGTGTCTACAAGAAATGTGTTAAAAGTGCAGCCGCTACAACATAGTTAAGACAGGTGGCAGGAATTATGAAAATAGAACGATAAATTTGGTCAACTCAAAACAAATTTCTGAGCAATGACAAAAGCGTGAAAAGTGGTTTTTGTTCGATGTAAATTGCCGGTTTAAAATTGAGGTCATATTTGAATTTGGTTTACATTGCTATGTCAAAAAAAAAATCTAGATAGTCTATAAAAAAAGCATTGCCTTATCTCTTATTACAATAAACATGTACAAGGAGGATAAATGGTCACGCTAAGGGCGAAATGCGGATTTAAAAAATAATGATAAAAAAAAATAGAAACATAAAAGTAAATATAAAAAAAAAAAACAATAAAAAAAATAGTACAAACAAAAAGTTACGTTAGCGGTCTAGAATCAACATAGAATCAACATTGTACTAGATATAAAAAAAAAAGAGTTAATAAAAAAAAAATTATAGTCAACTAGTCATGATGACGTGACGGCGGTGTGTCACATTGACAATAGTTTGATTCGTTTTGTCACTATAACCATTTGCCAAATGTTATTGATAATGACAGCATATTGTTGAGAGATAGTAGCTTTCCAAAAGAAAAAAAATAAATAGAATAAAACTAAAAAAAGGAGTACAAAAATATGATTGAAGGGCTATGCCGGACCAATCAGTTTTAAGCACGCTAAAGGGACAAAGTATTAGTGTCCGGTCTAGCCAATAAAGATGAGTATATGTTGATTGAAAGATGTCGGGTCGGACCAATCATTTCGCTAAAGGGACAAAAACAATAATGTCCGGTCTAGCCAAGGATAAGGTACGTTTTGATTGAAGGACACCGGACATAACTCCGCTAAAGGGGCAAAAAGAACAATGCCCGGACTAGCAGGTAAAGAAGAAATGACTCCTCCAGTGTCATGCAGAAGTATCTAAGAGGCTAGTCCTGACGTTCGGGCCAGGCTAACCTGATTTATCATTTGTGGTATCAAGCCAAGATAATTTATCAGTCAGGATGATCGAACAGTTAAAGTCATTCTTTCGATTCTGATATGCTTTGTTGTAAAGCTGCACGCACGAGGACGTGCGTATGTCAGTATGGCCGTGACGGCGGCGTCATCATGTAGAATCTAAAACGTGAAAAATATCCAATAGTAATCAATGTACAAAAACAACAGCTGCACCTGACCTGACCGATCAGGCGATCACGCCACTATGACGTCACGCCACCTGCACCCGCCCGGACCCTCTAAGTCCTATAAGTAACCTGACTGATGGTCGGTGGGGGCATTCTTGTCATCGAAATGGTCAGTTGCAGACGTTGTCTCATACGCTTTGTTATTTTAAGATTGATGTTTTAATATCGCGAATTGGTGAAGAATAAACCACTGCTCAAATACGAAGTTGGTAATTGTCTCATTCATTGGACCCTAAACCCTACTCTTATTATAATAACAGAGGAGACGCCAATATATACATATATATATATATATATATACAGGGTGGAAAGGGACGACGTTCCATCCCGCTACCGACCGAGTCTACCAACCATTACGATGAACTTTCAGTATGGGACCAACATCGAAATCGTACATGGAAAATTGACTTTTCCATACTATTGAACTCTAACTAATCACTCACTTTGTATGAGGGGTTAATATTTTTTTTTAATATTTCGATGTTGGTCCCATACTGAAAGTTCATCGTAATGGTTGGTAGACTCGGTCGGTAGCGGGATGGAACGTCGTCCCTTTCCACCCTGTATATGGCTATTTGTATTTTGTGTTTATTTTTACATTCATTAGCATCAGACCATTTTTCTCAGTTTTGCACCACCTACTATCAACTTTTACTTTCTTATCTCCTCTACCCAAAGGTTCTCTGGAAGAGATCGCTCTTTAGCGATAAGACCGCCTTTTGTTTACCTCTTTCAAACATGTATTTTTATTTAATATTTTCTTCGGTTAACGCGAGGATTACTCATGAAATAAAACTATGAAAACGGATAAACTCGCGTATATTAACTAATTTTAACTTCATTCCGACGTTTCGAACACTTTACAGGGTTCGTGGTCTGCAGATGACACCACCACCGCACCACCGCAGACCACGAACCATGTAAAGTGTTCGAAACGAAACGTCGGAATGAAGTTAAAATTAGTTAATATACGCGAGTTTATCCGTTTTCATAGTTTTATTTCATGTATTTTTATTATTTGTTTTGTATTGGTCTTTGAGGTGCTATAAAGAGTTATTGTATTGTATTGTATTGTTGATAACATTTGACAGATAGTAATGTTTTCGACATTTGTTTTCACATTCCTATTCACATACAATCGGACCTTTTCGAAACTTTGGAAGATGTCGAAGTGTATTTACCGAACGAATTTATTTTAATTTATAGTGTAGTGAAAATTGGAAAAGATGCTTTAGATTTGTAAATAGTGAATTCCAGCTTTTAGCTGTATTAAACTGTCGCTTATGCACTGTTTGAAATAATAAAAGATTAGAAAAGGCTAATTGTTTTCTATATCCACTAATTTAAAGAGATAGTTCCGTTTATATTATTAATTATAAATTATTAAGCAATCGACTCAGTTTTAACATTTCGTCGTCGATTATTCTAAATAGGTTTATTAAAATAGATTGTGTATTTACCTACACCCTTATGTTCACACTGCACTGGTACTTTATTTGTATGCCAGTAACGACTACATCTGGAATAGTTTTTTTTTTGGCATGACGCACGATGATTTATGGTAATATCTTAATTTATATAAAGAGTGGACATTAGTGGCTATGTATGCATATTTTTTTTGTAGGTGTACCTCCACGTGAAATAAAAAAAGAATATGGAAAAAAAACAAGAACCCTTTTTTAATTATAAAAAATAAGGACAAGATGCAGATTAAAAATATGCATTTTGTAGTTTATTTTATTGTTATCAAACACAATTTTGTTTGGTTGATCTAACTTGAACAGTTTACGAAATATGCCACTTTCAACGGCACCCTGTATATTTTACATTATCTTGAATAACTCTAAAACAAAAGAAGATCTAGAGCTGATATTAAGCATGGAGTATTATTAGGTCCTGCTAGTACACCACCTAAAATATTGACCTCATCCGTGGGGAAAGGCACCTCTTGTTCGGTAAGGCTGCTAAACCCTTTACGCTGATTGTGTATGGGCGTGTTTGGTGTATCACAGAGCAGAAGTTTGAGCCCACGAAGTGTTCAGATTTCCAGATTAGTTAGTTCTCTTTGTAGTCTGGGTGTAATGCAGAAAGTTTTTTCTTGGCGATAATCGAATTCTCTGCCTGGGAAATGCGGCACAAAGGCCGCTTCCAGTTCTGGGCGGACGGAGTACACTCGTTTTTAGGGTTTCGTAGTCAATAAGATATATTCTTATGATTTTGGCATGTCTGTCTGTGTAATACGTGCCCTTGGTACAGTCACAGGCAATAGTATCTTGCGCTTTAAAGGCCGCAATAATATCTGACACAATCTTATTTCTACTGACATAAGAGCGTGTTACATATTTTTGCAGTCTTCATAGCGTAAGATACTATTGCCGGTGACTGTACTTACTGTAATTTGGAATCAGTGCGAATATTGTGAATAGGGCCCCACCCACCCACACAGATATTGAAAACGATCAATTAGAGGCTTTTGCGATGTAATGGTAAAAAAATAACAAACACGACAGCTGTTTCTAGGGGTACGAAATAACTCACACACTCACTCACGTGAACTCTGAAAACAATATACTTCTTTTTTGGGCAGTCATGTAAAAAATAAGTAGGACAAAGAAGATAATGACGATAAGAATTCGACGAGACAATATAACCATGTAGTCCAGGCTCATAAAAAGATCCAGACAGAGTTTTGCATTTATAATAATTTGACACTTACAAGGTCGTATCAAAAAATAGGTAATAATACAGCATAATACTTTTTGGCATTGAATTATTTCCAAGCGGCTAGGTTGAGATATTACATTTTCCGTGTGTACCATTAGCTATAAGAATATTTATTGTACTCTCAATGTCCTTTTACCCTCTTGTAGTGGATCTAAAACCCTTAGATCGTTTTATTCTCCTAAAACTATTTGAATAGTGCTTCCGCTCAGTACTCTTCCAGTTTGTTTTTAGTTAAACATTGTTTTCTTTTCTATCCGTTCGAGGAGGGCAAACAACTGATTCGGGATGCTTCTTAAGTTCTTACTCTGTTGTCTATGGACAGTTAGATAATACTACAAACACACTTTTTATGCACACGAAGTTTAATTTTGATTATGAAGTCCCATAATTCTGCAGTACTTATGTCGTTAATTTTCAGTAGGTAACCAAGTAATGGTCAGTGTCGAAGAAGTTTTAAACATCGTCTGAGTAATACACATATTTATATACCCTGTTCATTCCCTATTGGTGCAAGGGGGGGCATAAAGTAAGTTACAAAACTAATAATTAGCGTATACAGACGCGGCCAACGGTAATAATAACCCAGCCTTTAAAAAACGCTCTGCAGTATGGTTCCTGTACACTTTGTGTCATGTACCAAAGCACAGAACGGTTTAGCTTCAGCCCCAATTACTCGTTGAAATCGTCGTCCACTGTAATTGGATTGGGCTGGCAACCGGACTTGTTGGCATTTTAATTGTGCTATTGTGACGCCGGACACCAACGCCGCGCGCGCCGCCGACGCGCCGCGCCCCATAGACAAACCGCTTTTTATTTCGCACATTCACTCACACTCAATGACTAACTAATCACATGAAACCTAATTATATACTTGACTGATTTAATTTCCTAGCCATTTTTTTTTATCCCAATCTATCAGGCCGGCGGGCTCCCACGGTTTAATTATAAAACAAACAAATCTACGTGAGAAACCAACTCCGGCGCAGAAGCGTCAAAAATTTCGTCAAAGGAGCCAAGTTGCGGCGTTTTAGGAAATCGAGACATTAATGGAATGACTGACACGTATTGTTGAACTGATTTCGGGGAATCTTGATGTGTCTCAAAATGTGAGGAATCTGGGTTACGGCGGTTTTATCAAACCCGTTCTTGGTAATCGGGGGTTAATTTACAGGATTTCTTACTATGCAAACGGTAATGTTGATCAGATGATTGTTTCTACTAATGTAACATCAAATAGTTAAAAGCCAGCCAAATATTTAAGAACTCGTTGTAAGTACCTAATAAGTAAACTTTATATTCTTTAACTTTATTGTCATCTTTAGATTAAAATGTATGTAGGTATCATCTCGTTAGTTTTTTGTTTTATTTTTGTGAGAGAATAGAAGCCGGCGCGTCGCGACCACTTTGGAATATTTTATACAAATTTTAGAAACAAGAACACAGGCCGAGTGACAGGTACACTTGTTCGTGTTGCTTATTTTTGCTTAGCCAAGTTTTATCGAATAGCGATCGTGAGGCACGGCACCATACTAATATTATAAATGTGAAAGTTTGTTTGTTTGGGTATTTGAAAGACTGAATAAATATTTATGTTGAGATATTTGTATATTTTAACCAAACCAACAACGATAAAACAGATTTGTGTGAAATATGGGAAATATATGATTTATGACTTGGAATACTTTTTTATCCCAAAACCATAAATTAAGGGACATGACTACTAAATAGTTGGCACGGGAAGTACCGCCAAGGGACGAAAAGGTTTAATTTAACAACTACGCAAACAAAGTCGCGAGTTGAGTCTGGTGTAGTATAAAGATGAATAAATACAAATATTTCGCGATCGGCGCGCCTGCTCGGTCCCGAATAGGAACTTTGGTCGACGCTTTAATGGAGTTCTGAAGTTTGCCATTCGTTTCTATTATTGGCCACGAAATTCTTTGTTGTCGTTTACTTAAATTTCACGCTCTAGTTATTAGGTATCGTATTATTTTAAGGCTTTATGTATTATTCGTGCAATATTTGACGTTGAATCATATTTTGTTTATTTTTATTTCTCACTCCTTAGCTGTTTGTCTTCTACAAGTTTGTCTCGTATTGCAATCGAAAGTGTCTAATCAGACTTCCTAAATGTTTACATGGCCGAACATCTAACCTGTCGGTGTATCTTTGACTTTGCTCTATTTTATTTTGTTGAATTTTTAGCGACCCACAGTCACTTTAAAATTGAATTCTTTCCTCGTATTCTACGAAAAGGTATCGCATGCTTCGCCTTTGTATCACTTTTTATCACTGAACTGGTACTTTGTTTCGATTCTGGCATTATTTATTACCATTGAATTAGCTTTCGGAAAAATAAAATATCTTGAACGGGCTCAAAGTTGTCGTTTGCTTTGTTTCTTGGCGTTTCGAATTTCTATGATATTTGTATATTTGAAGGCGATATACCTAGATGAATTATATACAATATACAGTCTCAACGTTTTATTGACTATCGTATACTGAAGTGATCGTAAAGCAGAACTAATGAAGATATACGAGTAATAGGTTTGTGTCTACATACGTCGACACTAAACTAATTACAATTACACTAATTAAGGTGTGTCAAATGTCTTTTAATAGACTCTTTAACCCTTAAATGCATAGTGATGCATGTATGCATCATGTATTTTGAACTGTGTTGACAGCATCTCAGAATTCAAACTTGAATAAATTGTTGTCAAGGTCATGCATTTAAGGGTTAAAATATTCCAAGTTCATAATTAGGTATGTACCATGTACATATCTGAGTTTATTGACTACCGGTTTATCAGCGATCAGTTGATCAATTTAGTTTCTACTTAGGTACAGTTGAGGGCATATGTCTACACTTCTGCACCTTATACTAGTAGAGTATTATGATACGAATGTGCTATGTTGGTCATTACACTTAAGTCGGTATTGTGCATGCGAGTTGCAAGCGAGCGCGCATAAGATAGCAGTAAGTGTAATGATCAATGCACACGAGTTTAATACGACGTCCTTGAACACATTTGTGAGAAAAACTGACTTTTAGTAACACTTACTAACTTTCGTCTGAGCTGATATAGGATTAAAAAAAACTTAAGTAAAAAGCACTAGTGTGGAAAAGTACTACTTTCCACTCTTTTCACTTTATAGAAAACGAACTTTTCGAGCACATGCATTGTAAGTATATTCTAGCCCTCGATTATACATAGAAAGAATGCGATATATCGTCTTCGCTTTCTCTATCTATTCAAGCTAACATGCTAACATGGTCATTTAGTATGATGTACTGTACGAGTAAAACACAGTATTTGTCTTGTTAATTTTGTTTAAAGGTGCATTCAGACCAAACGAGCATTCGCTATTCTAACCCCCTACTCTACGAAATTCGATCGTTACGCAAAACGCGATTCGTTGATTTCGTAGAGTGGGGGATAGAATAGCGAATGCTCGTTTGGTCTGAATGCACCTTGACGGGCATCCGATATTTTGGCACTGTTGAAAATGCAACGATCTTCACGGAGTAACTTACGTCCTGCGTGTTTTAGTTGTGGCCTACCCATACTTTTAGTCGCTTAGAAGTCGCTTTTTTCGTATAGTGTCACAATCACTAGGTTTTTAACTCTAAAACACTTGTGTAATCTGTGCTACGTATTTTTTGATATGTGTCTTTGACATTAAATTATCACGATCTGAATCGATCACTACACACGACACGGTATCAACTCGCGTGTTTTTGGTTTCATATTATATTATAAGTATGATTTGTATAATATAACATATACCTATGGAAAATGTAAATATACATTGTATATTAGCATTTTCCTAAAGTGTAGCATGACGGATACCCGAGAGTATGTCCCTGAGGCGTGCATTTAATTTATGCCAGTCTATATCACTGTACTAAATTCAAGTTCGATTAGTCATTGTGTTATCGGGACCCGTTAGTGTGGTGTTAAGATCCGCTGATTGCAAAATAATAGGGCTCGTAACAGACATAAATCTAGCTACTAGTGCCTCCGGTCTTTGACTATATGTCCGCCGCTGCGATCACAACCGTAAGTAGTGGGTATACTGCGTAAAATACCAATACAGATAATTAGTTAAAAAGTTATTGGTTTGAATTTGTGTTATATTCGAATTTAAACTATCGTGAGACATAAATACCTTTAAATATGATTAAATAGTTCCATTATCAAGCACTGAGCCCGTGCCAACGCGCTTTTGTTTATATTTTTCCTAACTAGTGCGGAAAAGTGAACATTGCGCACGCTTCGCGTGCGTAAATTTCCCTTTTAAAGAAAGGCACTTGTTATAAAAAAGTCGTTCGATACACGTGTAAAAACTACTTTTTAACTCGGGTGATTGTCGCCCTCGTTTCACTCGGGCTCCAACTCCCACCCTCGTCGAAAAAAATTATTTTTGCACTTGCATCGAAATGTACTATTTTAGAAAACCGGTACATACTTAATGATGACTTTTAATTTTGTTATCCATAAAAGTTTCAATTAGGTTTCTATTCGATTAAGCTATGAGTCAATGTATAGGCCATTACTCGGATTCTATTGCTGTTATGCTTAAATTTGCTTTTGATATAGTGACAGCAACAAACTAAGTACCTATATAAAAATAAGTTGCACAAAATAGACACTTCAGCCACATACACGTTACCTTATTTCCTTTCATGAAATGATAAAAGCATGTACTACTTTTATTTAACACAATTTCGTTTATGATACGGCACATAGAGGAACTTTTACTACACTTCGTATTCTATTACGATGGTATAGTACAGTCGACGTCAAAGACATCGTTGCGGTTTAGGTGCCAAAAATATATTTATACAACTTTATTGCCTTGAAATTAAGGTCGTGTAAATATATTTTTGGCACCTAAACCGTAATAATATTTTTGACGTCGACTGTACCAGCAGCTTTATAACTGGAAATATTGTTTCTATATTGCACCTCGGGGAAATCGAGTTTGTAGTTATCGATGTCAGTTTTCAAAGCATCTGATCGTTATTGAACATTTATATTTATAAAAGCGGCTCGGAAAATGGTTTACCTATAATGTATACTTATTATGTTTATTTTATGTGTTTATTTATATGTTTCGCGATCCAGTCTCACGGCCTCTTTGTGGCTAATCATTACTACAGAACGATCAAATAAAAATAGCATCTGTTGTACCTACATAGGAACAGATCACTTACCTATAGATGGAACTTCTGAAATTTGCCTTGTAACTTGGTATGCTCATAGTATAGTAGCGACCGAGTTAAGGTTTTGAATGTCTACCTAAAAACTGATATTTAAAACAGTCATGTGAAAAAATAACAGATCTATTTTTTTTTTTTTTTTTATACCACGTCGGTGGCAAACAAGCATACGGCCCGCCTGATGGAAAGCAGTCACCGTAGCCTATGGGCGCTTGCAACCCCAGGGGTGTCACATGCGCGTTGCCGACCCAATAAGAACTTGTACACTCCTCTACATTATCTATGACATCAATTCGTAATATGATACGCCAGTGCAGTATAAAATTATTGCTATTAACTGTAGATATTATAGGTCGACCGGTTTTCTTTATCCCTTTTTGACAGGGTTAGCTATTATTCGAGATCGTGAGTTTTAAGAGTAATCTCAAAATCACGGTTTCATGGCATTACAATTTACAAAACCAGCATTTTTGTGGTAGTTAACGAGATCGAAAACCGTAAATTTGGATCTTCTGGCTCTATCACCCGTCTGTGTCCCTATTTTCGTTGAATTTGCAGAGATACTTAGGTTGATTCTCGAAATATATGATTTTTAAACTACGCTGTCGGGCTATAGAGCTCTTTCACCCATTAATAATGTTTTCAAAACATACTAGAACAAATTGTGCTACATTTGTCCAATAACTGAGAGGGCATAATAGCTACAGTAAATTGTTGACCAACACACATAATGTTCTATAATACACAGTCTATGCGAGGAGCTCTATGTAACACACAGATATCATTACCAGTAATGTGAGTGACACTAATCGTCCATTCTCCATGATACCGCAATATATGTTTATTGTTTACATTGAATTTTTTGTTCACCGAAATCAGTAGTATACCGTTGTATGAGTAATTTCGAGTATAATTATCTTAACTATGCCGTATGATCATGCAATCATGTAGATTTTTAGTGTTGCATGTTTGTGGCGCATTAAAGTAATTGGCTTAGTGACACAAATTTGTCGCACCTTGTCGCTCTGAATCTAGAACGCCAAACATGATGATTTGTATCGGACTCGATCAGCGCTGTGCTCTGAAAATGGCCAAGAAGCTCACCGCCAAAGTAACGATGCTCCATAAAAGTGCATCGGTTGCGAACGTTCAATTAATTTAATCAAGCGAATTGATTAAATGTCAGGTACCCAATTAAATTATCGGCGGCGCATCGCGGGAGCGGTGGCAGCGCATTCTGAAGTAACATCGACCGGTGTTACCAGGTGAGAGGAATTACCTTGACAAGTTAGGAACTTTTATAACAAAATCTGCATGTATCATGGCCATCGTTTATCCTGAAATTTGCATTTTAACAATCCCCTTATTAAGAGGATAGGACGCTGCTGTAGAGCTTATTTACAAATATATTCTTTGATTGGTTGGTTCGTTGTTTGGTAGATAAAAACTATGTATTCGAGAGTCGATAAGCAGTTATTAAAATTCAAAGTAACCCTAAATCAATTTTTAGGATTTCTTTTACAAATTAAACATGTAGTGAAACTCATTTTGCTAATTTATTAAAATAAATTCGGAGCTTTGTTAAGAAATATGTACAGTCGAGGTCAAATATATCGTTACGGTTTAGGTGCCAAAAATATATTTACACAACTTTATTGCCTTGATATAAAGGTCGTGTAAATATATTTTTAGCACTTAAACCGTAACGATGTCTTTGACGTCGACTGTACAAATGTTAACATTATTTAAGATTTCATATCATCTACCTGGTAACCCTACGAGTATATCTACCTGCTGCCCTCGGGCTTCGCGCGTTTCAATTCGATTGCTATTCCAACACTTGACGCGCTATACATGGGAGTAAAGCTGCTGTATACAATATGTTCTGTATTACATACCTCTACTTGTACCTGCCGTTTATATACTGATTTCCTTTCATTCAGATTCAGTTTACAATGTTTAGCTTGTCTTTTATCGTTATAAAATTCTCATACCATGAAGGTTTAATAACGATGTTAAAAAAGTTCCTACGGAAGACTCCTTTTTAATAGCGTCTTTACACTACTTACTAAGCAAACCTTACTTCCAGCGACACAGGGGGAGGATTACATACAACAACCTATAATTTTCGCATCCACAGTTTTCTGCAATACTCCAAGATATTTATATAAATTATACCATCTATGAATAGCAAATAATAAAGTATAAACTGCAGCAATCAGTCCAATAAGGGTATTTTATACTTACATGGCAGGAAGGATCACGAACGCTACGTACACTGTTTGCGTAAGATTGACAGCAAAATTGCACCTTTCAGACTCGGTCACATGTGCGTACAACGAACATGACTTCTAGGAAAGGCGTTTGACCTCGTTGATACTACATTTGCCACTTATACACCGTGTTTTTATTGATTTCCGTTAAATTAAAGGGAAGCTTATTTAGGTCAAAAATAATCAATATCTCTAAGAAACTAGTGTCTTAACTCTTACTGTTATTGAGTTATTTAAAAAATAAATTTAATGACTGAACAAGTATATTGCAACCTTTATTACATCCTAATGTTACTTATTTTGACGTATGCCGTCAGTCACCTGAGATCTTATTCTTAAGGTTCTCTCACACTTGCCATTACAATTATTATGTATGAAGACGAAAAAAAAAATGGTTTTATGAAATTAACAAAAGCCGATATACCAGGCAACTTCTATTAATGTCCGGAAATCAATAAAAACACGGTGTATTGCTGCAAATACACAAATATCTAAAATCGAATCCGTATAGGATCGTATCAAAATGTATCCGTGTTTTAATATCCTCGTGGATATAGATAATAATGTTCATAGCATATTGTAAAACGCGAGCATAAAAATTGTATATCGTTTCATGTCCATAGAATAATAATAGAACACTACGATTATAAACATCATGAAATCATGATGGAATATTGTGATTGCAACCTTTTTAAAGCTGTAGTCATATAAAGTAAACTTTTCTTCAAGAATACGTTGTTAAAACACTGCTTCGTACAATTTTATATTTCAAATTAGGGTGTTTAACGTTATCTTTATCTGCTTTAACAAAAAAAATGAAGTACTTTTTAAATTTACACAACCCCGTCACGCCCGCAGATTCGTTTGAAACTTATTCAGAGTGCTTTCTCAAAGCCCGATCTCGTTATGTGCCTGTTATTTAACTGTCTTGACACTTACCTACAAATTTTATTCCACCTCTTGTGTTGTAGCTTTTATGTGCAAATTTTGTTTTCACGAAATTAGTCTATGAGAGTTTTTGTGTGAGCGAATCGGATTATATCCGATCACTTTAAGGCGTGCGGGAGTAGAAAGGGTTTCCTTTTCATTTTTTATTTCATCAATTTGCATTAGGTCGCTATTGATTTTCAGAACGACAAACCTATAATGAAAAATGAAACATTACCATATTTCACCTAAACAGAGAGTTATAATAAATAAATAAATATGGGGAATTCTTAAATAAATCTACTTAGTCACACGACAACCTTCATTAAGGATTGTGTTGAGGGTACTAAATGACAATTAGTACATAAATGATACAGTGAAATATAACACAAACATTAAATTCGTTCTGAATCTACGATGACAGACTGTTAATAATCTTATAATGGTCAATAATGATTAGCACATAGCGAATTAGCTGGCAGTTATCTGGTAGCGTGGGCGACGCGTCGCGCATACGATTACCTGCGTCGAGATGATGGCAGGGCCTGCGCTCCTCTTGGCACCCACGTAATGTGTCCCTTTGCTAATTTAAATACTTTGTGTTGCCGTCATGAGGGCTTTTGTTGAAACCAACCAATTAATTAATCATATAAATTGAATTGATAAAAACAGCTATTGTTTAATTTTCTAAGAAATTTTCAGGAAGAAGCAATGTACGTACTTAAATATTTATAGTCGTTTATTTGTTTCTTTATAATGTCAGGTCTCAGCGTGTGACAACTAAGCAGTACCCGCGTTATGTTGCCTGTTTGAATGTACTTACAGGTAACGTAAATACAAATAATTGTACCTTCGGTTATTAAATCACCACAAACTATGTAGTACTTATTAATATTTCGAAACGTTTGCTTGTGCGATTACCTGCTTTCGTCAATATGGATGGATGTACTTATTCAATAACAATAAAATAAATGCCCGCATGATTGTAACAGACTGTATACTGTGTGGTCCAAAGTATCGTTTTATTGTAGCCGAATGTCAAATAACTAAATGAAACATGCGATGTAAATTAAAATATTATGATGATTATTAATACATCATACATACATAGTTATGCTTAATTGATCCATTCTCGCACTGGATTTTGCGTGCATTGCATAATATTTTGTCTACAGATAAGATATGGATAATCCTATCAGCCATGTGTGTACTCTTAATTACGTAATCCTTAAATCAGTATACACATCACAGTTTGATGTATGTCGATAAATTTTAATTGGTCGACATTTGCTATTCAGTGAAATAGTAGGCGTATTTCATTTAGGGTTGGTTGCAAAAAATTGTAGGTACATAAGTAGTTATCAACAGAAAAAATATTATATATACTTTGTCAGTAAAAAAGGCGATAATAAAAAAAAAGAATATTTCAATTTGTCCTCTTTTTTCACTGCAATAAGTTGTTACAAATTTTGTAACACAAAAATTGACGTTAAATCTTGTTTTCATTAAAGGCCTTTAACTATGTTTTTTTTTGTAATCGACCTTAAAGTACTTATCGCCCAGCGTGGCGATTATGTGCATTTACATTTTAATGCGTCTATACGGATAGGTAACAGGAAACGAGATAGGCAGATGATGATGATGATGAAACTTATAAATCTTATAATGAAATCATGGCACCAATTTACGTCTTGATCTATTTCACATTTCTGACATTTATGTGTAACAAATGTTTCTTTCAACATTGCTACAGTTTGTGGAAATGTCTTGTAAATTGAACAAAGCTAAAGGGAACGGACCCTCCTCATGAGCGGCGGCGGCCTGTCTTAAACTCGTTCCGTTGGCAGATAAGGTTGTTAAGGACGTGTCATTACGTATTATGATATGGGTATTTAAAAAATGGACCCTACGGTTTCTTTTTACTTTGCTGATGGGTGATTGCGTTAGTCGCGCTTTTTGCAAGTTTAGGATTTGATGATTTCTAATACTTATTTTGTGTCATTTTAATTTTGTTATTAAATAAATGAATAAACGATAAATACAATAAGGAATATGAGAAATAAATTAACAACACAGTGTACATCGTAATAAATGTTAAAATTCGAATTTGGGTCAACACACTTCCTTGCGTTTCATTACATGCTATTTTATCAAGATAACAATAAATGATCACATGTAAACATCTTGAAACAATTTTTTATATTGGTACAATTGCCCGATAGGAGTGATTGCTACAGAAAATGAACAAAAATCCATTTATTTACTAAAGTTATTTGCAGGTAACTTCCTTGGTCCGAAGTTCTTTCTGTATTTGACTTGCCGTTAACTTTAATACGACTTAATCGCGCGTTTGCGTGAGACCGTGTAAATATACGGCCTATACGGGGAAAATGGGCGGCCGGCAATCCAAAGGTCTAGTCAAAGTACCACTTTAAAAATGTGATTACGTGCGATGTCAGAAAATTAAAAGAACTGGCTATTGCGAGTTGGACTCACGTACAAAGGGTTCTGTACCAATATCAATTTGTCATAAGGGTGAATCAACTTTCTGTCTGTTACCATGGTTACGGGTTACGGTCGCCTGAGTCACGCTGCTTTTATGCAAAATTATGCTACTTAATTTATGTATACAATACAATACAATACTCTTTATTGCACACCAAAAAAACAGCATATAGTCCATGTTTGTAGATGGCGCATCAAGGAAAGGGTTTATTAACACCAGAAAACTGCATGTTTCCATAGCATAATTATGTATAAAAACCTGCGTGACAGGCGACCGTAACCATGGTAATAACAGACAGAAAAATCACATTTGTTGTATGGGTAAATTAAATTCCTTACATATCTATTTAATTCTACGTTTTAGTATTCGTTGTTTTAGCGGCACACAGTCTTTTAAAAACCCTATCTTTGTGTCACCTTCTTTTTTTTACAAAATACGATAGAAAATACTATTACAAATATCAGACTAGAACTCCCACGTCATTAGGACGAGTACTTTTTTTTTTTAAATCATCTAAGTTTGCCTATATCCGGGCCATGAAATTTACATTATTTTTTAATTCTTTAAAACAGGAATACTTGAATAAATTTTGATAATACCACGTAAATGCGGATGTAATTCCCTATCATTCGCAATTAAAAAAATAAAATTACCGTTAGTACTTTCGAAGAAAATATTGTTTTTAGACTTTTCGGTTTATATTAAATATTTCCGAAATTCCGCCGTATTAGATGGAGATATTTTAGCACGTGATAGCTCACGTGTATATTAATCAACTGTATTTTAATCTCCGTCTAATTCCGTGGAAAATAGAAGTTATCAATTTTTGAAGTTATATCCGGTTTTATTATAGCTAGGGCTGTCAAAACAACTTTACGGTCACTTGAGTTGAAAACTTATCCGGGTGCCATTTTTTACTTCTGTGGCTACATTTCGATGAAATGCTACATGTGACATGGGAAGGAGTCCACCCTCGTAAGGTGATTTAAAAAAAAAATTATGGGAATACTGCTCGAACTGTTTTTTCGGACCAATATCATGCGACTTTTGCCGAAATCTTGAATATTGAGAAGTGGCTTTTGGATGACATTTATGTTATCTTGACAGTAATATCGAGTAACTTGCCTAACGATCCTATAAAATTCGACGCTTTTTGCAGAGATCTAGCAGGTAAGTACGTAATTAAATACGACAGGCATCCAATGACAGTTACCTTGCACAAGATTCTTATACACGGTGCCAGAATAATAGAATTGTCCCCGTTGCCAATTGGAATGCTCTCTGAACAGGGGGCAGAAACGAGAAATAAATTGTGGAGGTCTGACAGAGAGCACCATTGTCGAAAAAGGATTCGAGAAGCGACAATGTTAGATTTGTTCCACAGAAAACTCGTTTCATCGGATCCCGTAATATTAGATTTGGAGCTAAGTGGCAGAAAGAATAAATTAAAAAAGAAACCACTATCGACAGAGGCAGTACGATTATTGAAATCTGTTGATTATTCGGTCCCTGATATTCAGGATAATGAAAATTTGGTCTTGTCCAATGAGGACTAAACTTGCAACCTGCATCCCTCCATTTCATCGAAAATGTTTTTATCTGACGGTTCATTTAATAGGACATTATTTGAATTTGAATTTAAATATTTACTGAATGCCATTTTTCTTATTTTTTTTGTTATAGCGGCATATCACGGCCTATCACGGTTTGTGAGATACAGCTTGTTGACAGATAGACCGACGGACTTGTATGACGAGACCGACTTAATTTCGTCAAAAATATATTTTTATTCAATGAATCGTTTTATATCCGGATATCCTAATGAAAGACAATGGTACCCGGATATACGAAGTGGCAACCCTGAGTATTTTCTTCAAAAATGTTTATCTCCTATTTTCCACGGAATTAGACGGAGATTTAAATACAGTTGATTAATATACACGTGAGCTATCACGTGCTAAAATATCTCCATCTAATACGGCGGAATTTCGGAAATATGTAATGTAAACCGAAAAGTCTAAAAACAATATTTTCTTCGAAAGTACTAACTGTAATTTTATCTTTTTCATTGCGAATGATAGGGAATTACATCTGCATTTACGTGGTATTATCAAAAATTTTTCAAGTATACCTGTTTTTAAGAAATAAAAAATAATGTAAATTTCATGACCCGGATATAGGCAAACTTTGATGATTTAAAAAAAAAAAGTACTCGTCCTAATGAGGTGGGAGTTCTAGTCTGATATTTGTAATAGTATTGTCTATCGTATTTTGTAAAAAAAGGAAGGTGGAACAAAAATAGGGTTTTTAAAACACTGTGCGGCAACAGAAATACAGCATCTGCAAAATTTTCAAATGTCTATCACGGTTCACAAGATACAGTCTGGTGACAGACAGGCAGCGAAGCCTTAGTAATAGGGTCCGATTTTACCCTCTGAGTATGGAACCCTAAAAAGTTACGATCTTGCTCTTGATAGGTTAAGAGGTTTGTCAACCATAAAACAAATACAACAATTTTGTCCAAATCGTGTCTTGTTTTCTATATAAGTGTAATATAGCTATTGCTATTGTAGTAGACCTAGGCATGTAAAATTCATTTTAGTAAATAAATTAACGTAGGTAATAAAATAATGTCTGTACACACGTCACCAAATCCTGTCACTAAAAACTTATCTAGTCATGTATTTTCAGCCTCCGTGACCTAGTTAGTAGTGACCCTGCCTACGAAGCAGGAGGTTCCGGGTTCGAATCCCGGCGAGGGCATTATTTGTGTATTTATTTATCACAAATATTTGTTCCTTAGTCATGGCTGTCTTTGTATTTAAGTATTTATATGTACCTATATATTATATGTATCGTCGCCTAGTACCCACATCACAAGCCTTACTTGAACTTGAGCTTACCGTGGGACTAGGTTGATTTGTGAGAGATGTCCCTAGATATTTATTTTATTTTACGCGATCCCTGAAAATCGCACATGTATAGACCACATTTTTTATAAAGTCAAAGTCAAAAGTATTTATTTGCTCAGAATACAGTTATTTAGTTGTTTTGTTACAATAATGTTGCCCAGTGTATTCAGCCTGCATACAGACGTACAAACAATATTATGAAGAAGCCATGCGATTTAAATATCGAGAAGCGATGCATAAAAAACGGTATGAGCCATTAGAGGAATTAAGATCTTTGCATAAAGGTTAAAGTTGCGCGAGTTAAACTGACAATCGATGCGAAATAAGTACCTACATATGGAAAGCAGGGTACACGAGGTGAATGTTAAAATGTTGTTTTAGTTGTATAATAAAGGTTTCCTGTGAATAAATCAGTTCATTTATTTATTAAAAAAAAAACCGATAATAATCACGATTACTGCTTACAATAAGACGTATTTAAAACAAATCTACATTTCCTATTTTTTTTGTAGGTATAAATAATATTTGTAGTTCGTGCTTAATATTTCTCAATTTTATAACTAATCTATTTTTATTTAAGTGTCACTGAAACATTAAATGCTTATCAAATGTTCCTTTATATGTATTTTGAGATTACGTTCGCCAATTTAAAATAAAACCAGTTTGGACATTCAATTTAGTTAATGCGAATTTAATAATGCCTGAAGATTTGTTATTTGAAACAAATCAGTCCAACGGAAAAATATATTC